>CABHPR010135891.1:6453-23209 GCA_902168415.1 Peromyscus melanophrys | reverse complement strand
CTTTGCACTTCTCTCTCTCTCTCTCTCTCTCTCTCTCTCTCTCTCTCTCTCTCTCTCTCTCTCTCTCTCTCTCTCACACACACACTCTCTCTCTCTCTCCCTCTCCCTCCCTCCCCTCCTCTTTTTCTTTTGGTGCTTAGAATTGAAATCAGGGGCATGCTAAGGACTTCTTTTTATAATCGAGTCATACCCCTAGTTCACTGCATTATTTTTACTTATGTGAATGTGTATGTCTGTCTGTACATGTACATGTCTGATCCTCTACAAGGGTAGCAAATAAGCCTAGCTGGTTTTGTTGTTGTTTTGGAGACAGAATCTCACTCTATATCCCAGACTGTCCTCAAACTTCCTATGTAGCTCATACTGGCTTCAGACTTTGATAGTCTTGCCTTAGCCTCTTGAGTACTGATAATCCAGGTGTATGCCACCACGCCATGTGGTTTATGGTGTTCAGAGAAACACTTATGAAGGTGATAAGGCAGGCATTGTTGAACCTTGGCTCTCCAGTGGAGTCTCCTTAATGGCAGTTTCCTCATCCTACTGGTTTGTTCAGGATGCTTCCAACTGCCTATGACTGTGACTCTAAGTTCATGGCCTGACCTTCAAAGAGAGGCTGTCATTAAAACAGTATTTGCTATGTGCCGAGCACTGGACCTAAATGTCACATCCACTTGAGCCTGATAGCATTCATAGGTAGGATAGGCACCCAAATGGTTTTTTAAATGAACAAGTAAATACATCTTCAGAACAACTCCAAAGTAGATATTATTCTTCATGTCAACAATTGGGAGACAGATGCTTAGAGAAATTAATCAACTTGCCAGAGTTAATACAACTCAGGATCCAAATCCAGATCTTTGGGGTGCTAAACCAGAGGGTGTTGTTATATGGATCTTCAAGTTCTGGCCCCGCAGAGACAGCCCTGTGATATTAATGGTTCGTTATTCCCAGGGAGACACGACAGCCTTCGAGGAAGAGGCCCAGTACGCCAGCTCCTTCGTCCATTTGCACTGCCCTCCACAGGTGCTCATTCTACTCTGAGGATCACAATAGAAAAAAGGAATTTGCGCAGCCTTCCTGGCATAAGTGAATCCTTGGCCACCCACCACTCTGGGAAGTCCTGACTGTATTAGAAGTTCCTTTCAGGGAGCCACTGTCACAGAGAACAGCCCGCCTTCCTTCCTGCAGGCCTTTCTGTGGCCACTCTGCTCCCATGGGACCTACTGACCTCTTGTGGGCAGAGTATAAATTCACTGAGTTGGACAGCCTTACCAGGCTGGAACTCAGCCAAGCGCCCTTTCACGCTAGAAGCTAGCTATCCCTAGTCAGTTGGATTTGGCTCTGACAAGGCTGGAGTGTTTAGCCTCTTGGCTTCACTGCGTCTTGGTTTCCTCACCTATAAAACAGGCATGAACAGAGAGAGACTCCAGGCCTGCTTTGAAACAGAGGAAGTCTGGGAATACAGCTCAGTTGGTAGACTGGCTGCCTAGCATTCAGTAAGGCCTGAGTTGGATCCCCAGTACCACATAAAATGGATGTGGGTGTTCACATCTGTAATCCCAGCACTCTGGGAGTTGGAGTCAAGACAGTCAGGAGTTCAAGGTCATCCTTGGCTAGATAGTAAGTTTGAAGCTAGCCTGGGATATATGACATCCTGTATCAGAAAAAGAAAAAGAAAGGGGAAAAACAAGAAAAAGCTTTAACATGAGGAAATTTATGGATAAATTCAAGATGTCAAGGCCCCAATTAGATACTCATGACATTCTTGGTACTTGACCATCATTATTAGAGATTCTGTAACACTGCTAATTAATCTCCTTTTTCAGGTCACAGAATACACAGAAAATATTTATCTAGCAAAACTCAATTAAAGAGAAAAGTCTGAGGCAGGTGAGGGGGCCCGTGCCTCCTAGAGTTTAGAAGATGGAGGCACGAGGCTTGTCATGCGTTTGAGGCCAGCCTGGACTACATAGCGAATTCCAGGCCAGCCTGAGATACACAGCAAAATCCTGTCTCAATTAGTTAACCAATTAATCATCCAATAGAAGAGGCTGGGATAGGGGTCTTAGCTCACCACAGAACACTTTCCTAGTATGTATAAGGCTCAGGGTTCTATCCTCAGCACAGGGATGAAGGGAGAGAGGGAGGGAAGGAGGGAGGAGAGAGAGAGGGGGGAGGGGGGGCTCTTGTGAGCAGAGCTGCCTCAGCCTCTGCCTAGCTACTCTGAAAGCATCAACACTTCCGGACTCCTGGCGTCCTCCTGCAGCAGCTGGGGTGGCAAAGCTGCTCTTCTATTGGAAAAGCGGTTGCAGCGGCAGCGTGGCTTGGAAAGGTGTTGCGTTTTGGATGCCACCATATCCACCCGTAGGCCCAGGTGGAAATGGTCAATGCACAGTTGAGAAAGGGTCGTCCATGCCTGTCCCTGAACACAGGGCAGAGCTCTGTGAGCTCAGCTTCCCTTCTTTTCATAGTTCAGAGAAATGAAGAGATCATAGTCACAAACTGTGGGCATAACTCAGCAGCAAAGCACTTGCCCAGCAACTAGGAGACTCTGGGTCCCATCTTCTACATAAAAAGAGGAGGGGAGAGGAGGAGGAAGAGGAGGGAGGGGGAGAGAGAGAGAGAGAGAGAGAGAGAGAGAGAGAGAGAGAGAGAGACAGAGAGAGAGAGAGAGAGAGAGAGAGAGAGAGAGAGAGAGAGAGAGATCACAGTCACACTCCAGCTTGGAGCCGGACTGCCCAGAGCATTTGGGATCACCTGAGTCTATCACAGGCCTTAGACAGGATGTTTCTCTCCAGAGCTAAATTGTGCGACAGAAGGAGCTGCCGTCCTCCTCCCATCACACCCCTTTCTCCCCTCCCTCCTGCTCCTCCTCATTCATACTTCAGTGACTCATCATGCAACAAGCGCTTAGTGAGCAACACAGCACATGCCAACCCCTGTGCTGGGTCCAGGGATTCTGGCATGAAACTGCTGGCCCCAAGGAACTCAACTGGAGAGGTACCAGGGAGGGTGTGGCAGGTCCAATAGATGCCTGCGAAGAGGAATGACAGGGGGAGGGTCTAAATCAATTTATGAGATTCTGAAAAGTTGGTAAAGACACTCGACGCTCAGTAGAGATGGGAAAGAGGAAAGAGCCAGCAAGGAGTAATGAGGTACTTTCCCAAAGAGGGGGACATGTACAAAGACGACCTTGGACACGGCAGAGGAGGCATGCTCAGTGATTTCAAGTAGTTATGTTAGAATGGCAGCTGTGGCAAAGCCAGGTAGGCAAGGTAGGTTTGAGAGAGGCGGCAATTGAAAGAAACCCCACTTCACGCTGAAGGCAGCAAGAAGCCACTGGAGACATTTTGAGGACAGGAACACTATGATCCACATTGCTTTAAAGCAATGGTTCTCAACCTTCCTAATGCTGTGACCCTTTAACACAGTTCCTCATGGTGTGGTGACCCCCAACCATAAAATTATTTTCATTGCTACTTCATACTGTAAATTTTCTGTTATGAATCCTAATGTAAATATCTGATATGCAGGATATCTGATATGTGAGCCTTGTGAAAGGGTCGTTCAACCCCAGGGGTCGTGACCCACAGATTGAGAACCACTGCTTTAAAGGACCTCTGCTCTGGATGTGGAGATGTAGCTCAATCCGGCCTAGAAGTAGTGGAAGGGCAGAGTATTAAGGCAGAAGGAGGCTGTTGGAGTCATGCAGGGTCACATGGCTTTAAAATCTAACTAGGACATTGAGGAGAGAAGAGACAGGAATCCGAGAACCCTTAAAGAAGCAGAGCCAACAGGACATAGTGGTTTGAGGAAGTAGGTGATAAGGGGGCAGGATCATGCTAGGGAAATCTGGCTTCTGGCTTGCATAAGTGGGTACCTGGTAGTGGCATTCACTGGAACTGAGAAAACACTCAGGGACAAGGGATAATGAGAGCCACTGTGGGTGTGCTGGGATTGAAATACCTGTGGGACATTGGAGTGGAGATGACAAATAGTGGCTTGGACACGAAAGTAGCTCACTCAGCAGCAGAGGCCTGAGCTGAGATTCGGGCATCTGCACTGTGTATTAATAAGAGGGGGTAGCTGAAGCCATGGTCAGGAATGAAATGAATGAGAAGAGGGATAAGAATGGAGCCTTGGTGATCACAAGCAGTTAAGGAATAGAGGAAAGAGGGAGAGTGCCAAGTGTCTGTAATCCCAGCACCTGGGAGGCTGAGGCAGGAGGATTTACAAATATAAGGTCAGTCTGTGCTACATACTGAGACCACGTTTCAATAAACAAACCAAAAAGAATAGTTAACAGGTACAAGGGGGGAAATAGCAGAGATGAGAAGGGGACTCTGTGCCAAAGGAGGGTTTTTGTCTTGAAAATCTATTCAAATTTGCATGCCTCGAGGACATGGAGACATTGGCATTGCCAGAAAGAGAGGAGATAAGCGATAAAGTCCAAGAGAGTTGAGGGGACCCATATCTGAAAACATAGATGAATACTGTCCTTGGGCTTCAGGATGAGTTCATTAAGGAGCAGACTCTTTTTTAAGATTTACTTTTTTATATGTGGCAATGTTTCGCCTGCATGTATGTCTGTGGACTAGGTGTATGCAGTACCCATCGGTGGCCAGAAGATCCTCTGGAACTGGAGTTACAAATTGTTAGCTGCTAAGTGGGTGCTGAGAAGCCCAACCCAGGTCCTCTGCAAGAGCAGCAAGTGGTGTTAACCGCTGAGACGTCTCTCCACCCTCTAGGAACAGACTCTTGGTTAATATCCGCCACGGGAGGTTTCTCGGGGAGTTCTCAGGGGATCACCTGTGGGAAGGAAGGCATGGAGGCAGGCTTGGAAGAGACAAGGGGCTGTTGTGCAGGCTCTAGCTTATGGGAAGCTCTGAAGCCAGGACACTGGGGCCGGCCTTTGCATCCCTGCATCAGTCAGTGCTTGCCCTGGGGAGGAAATTCGCCCTTGGGAAAGCAGTTCTCTTCAGCCAAGGCAATGTCACACAGGCAGAGAAGTCCCGCAGGGCTCTAGGAGCTGAAGGCAGAGCTTTGAACGCAGGGAAGCATCACCACCACAGGGAGGAAGAGGGCGCCATTGCGCTGCCGTTGGTCAGGCTGAAGGCGGTCAGGCTGTTAGCCTCAATTCTGCTGTGAGGAAAGAGAAAACAAGCTTTCTCATGAAAGCTCGGCTTGAGGGGCGGGAGGAGAATGAAATGTCTGCTTTAGGAGACTGAAGGGGAGCTGACCAGGGACATAGAATGTGTTTGCCTTTCTGTTGACCCAAGAGAACAAATCGTTCTAGTAGAATCAAACTGTTCAAATTTTTAGGCCCTCTTGCCCTTGGTTACTTAGATTTGTCGCCTTCCCTCGGATTTCATGAGTTTCTACCAGGAAATGTCTATATTATTTCAAGGACAATTTATGAGTCTGTGTTCCTTAAACCGCCCCCCCCCCCGCCCTTTCCTGAACAAGAATGAAATATAAAGCCATAACTTTGGATTTTTTTTTTTGAGACAGAGTCTCCTGTACCTCAGACTAGCCTCAAACTTGCTTTGCATCTGAGGAATGACCTTGAACTTCTCATCTTCCTGCCTCCACCTGAGTGCTGGGATAACAGGCATGGAGCAGCAAGCTTTGTTTACTTGATGCTGGGATCAAACCCAGGGTCTCATCCCTGCTGGACAAGCCCTCCAGGAAGTGAGCCTCATCTGCAGCCCCTATGATTATTTTTGTCACAATAATTACTGACGATAATGGCAAACACCTTACTGATGGAAGAACAAAACCTGTGTGGGGATTACAATATTATAAACTGATTGAAAAAACTACTCCGGGCTCAACAATGAAGAAGCTAAACACTCGTCTCCCGGGGGATGAATAAATACAGGAGTCAGGATTAAATGTAGGCAGATACAACACGCAGGCAATGACAAAGGAACACTAATGATAAAGCTACAAAGGGGAAAAGCACCACTACAGTGACAAAATACACAGCAGGCGGCTCATCACCTACTAGAGCGACACTAGCCCGGTACTCCGCCTAGACGAGTCTTTCAATGCCTCTTTATTCCAAAAGTTCCCCACACAAGGCAGACTATTGGAAATGAGAATTCACTGGGAGTGAAGGGTAGGCTGAGCCCCCAGCTGTGTCTCTTAAAACTAGTTTGTTTGCTGCGTTATGGTGGCGCACACCTTTAATCCCAGCACTCAGGAGGCAGAGGCAGACAGATCTCTGTGAGTTCGAGGCCAGCCTGGTCTACAGAGTGAGTTCAGGACAGTCAAGACTACACAGAGAAACCCTGTCTCGAAAAAGCAAAACAAACAAAAAGCTAGCTTGTCAGCCATGTGGAGTTATGAGCAAGTAGCAATAACTTTTTTTAAAGTATGTATGGGTGTTTTGCCTGCATCTGTCTGTGTACCACATGCATGCCTGGTATAATCCAGGCAGTCTGGCCTGCAGTGTTCATGCTCTGAGCCATCATGTTCTGCATCTAGTATGCCAAGGCACTTGCCTAATCACTGCCAATGGTATAGTGAACAAGATAGATCTGGTCTCTGCCTTGCTCAGGGTGTTCATGAGTCAAAATGGTCAATGGACAATTCCATCATGGCATGATGAGTTCCATGACAGAGGCCCAGGAGCCCGTGCCAAGGGTTCCAGAGAAGCCTGGTGGCTGGGCTCGAGAGAGGAAGTCAACAGTTTGCAGGGATGTATTTCTTGGGCACTAGATAGATCAAAGAAGCCAATCAGAGCCTAGCATGGTGTTGCACACCTGCAATTTCAATACTTCGGAGGCTGGGGCAGGGAGATGATGTGTTTGAGGCCAGTCTGAGTACAGACACACCTGTCTGGACTACTTGAGGACCCAACCGTCCCTTTATCTCTCTCTCTCTTTGTCTCTGTCTCTCTCTCTATCTCTCTCTCCTAAACAGGGGTAGAACCAGTCCCACTGCAAGGTAGTGCAAGGTAGGTCTAGTGAGCTCTCACTACTGAATCTTGGAAAGCAAGTGCTATGATTGTCTCACGGGAACACAGGAGCACACAGGGACCATGTATGTGAGTATGACTGCTAACCGCCAAGCTATCAGAACATTAGACCTACAACCCTGTCTCCAATTCTGCGAGAGACTGTCTGAGGGCAAGACTGAGGCCTGAAGCATTCTTCCTTTCATTCTCTTTGAATATGTAGATTGTCACATAATAGTTACACTTACTTATAGAGGATACACATTCTCAAATATGTGATGATCAAATCAAGGGAATCAGCATTGTCATCTCTTCGGTTATTATTATATGTGCATGCTGGGAACCTTCAAACTCTACTCTCAGCTCGCATCTTTCTCTATTGTACAGATAGCTCAGCATCTGTCTGTTGTAGGCAGAGTCCTTGAGTCCAGAGACGAGCAGAGAATCACATCACAGTGTGCCACAGGGATGAATAGGGCACTGCTGCACTGGCACTGGTCAACAATCAGTCAATGTCTCATTCATTCATTCAATTAATATTCATTGATATCTCATTCATTCATTCAATTAATATTCATTGATACTGTATTACCAGGAACTCTTCTAGGCTCTACACACACACACACACACACACACACACACACACACACACACAATCATCTCTAGTCTTAATGAACTCTGAGCTTTTAAGGCAGTGGGAGTGCCAGGTAATAAATGACATGAGCAAGAAAAATATGCAGGGTCCTATGGGAAGAAAAAAAGCAAGAGAAAGCAAAAATAGGAGGTGATGAAATTTTAGATATAATGGTCACTAAAGTCCTCTGAGAAAAATGATATTTCTGCAAGAAAATCAAGACCTGAAGGAAGTGAGGGAACAGACGGTGTCAATCAATACCTGTGGGAAAAGTGTTCAAGGCAGAGGGAACAGCAACTGCAAAGGCTTCAGGGCAGGAATGTGCTTGCATGTTTGAAAAACAGCGAGACCATTGTGGTGGTAAAGACGTGAGCACAAAGTTATCCCAGAAGGATCTGATGTCAGAATGAACACATAGACCTCGTGTCTGGCGTCTGGAAGCAGGGAAGCAAACCAGTTCCTCATGCAGGAAGGAACTCCTCTCCAAACTCTGGTGGATCCATAAGTAAAGGTGACAGAAAGGCTATTGATAACTCATACCATTCTGCTCCACCGCACAGTCTTCAGTACCCACCCCATCCTCAAGCCGTGAGACTCCTTCCAGGAAAGGCAGGGCGTTTCCATGAGCTTCTAGGAAGTCCCCTATCTACACCTGCATCTTCTCGTAAGAGTGCTGGGATTATAGATAATCATGCTGTAGCTCCAGTTCTGGGGACTTGAAGTTCTGGGTCCTTACACTCCTGTGGCAAGCTTTTTTAACCACTGAGCCATTTCCCTAGCTCCATGATTTTTCTGACAGATGACAGTTACGAATTATTATATGCGGGGCCCCGAGGGCATCCCACATGTGCAGGGAACCATGCTGGCATGCTGGGCAGATGCACTGGCAGGCTGGCGGGCAGCAGGTGGACATTCACAACCCAGAGGCTGCATCTATGTGGAAATGGTTTTATAGTAGAGAGATGAAGAGAAGATAGAAGAGAGAAAGAGGAAGGGAGGGGGGTCGAGGGGTGCACATCTCGTGGAAGTGGAGGGAGAAGAGAGAGAGAAAGGGGTGGAGTTTTTCCTTAAAGAGACTTTTACATCAGGACACAGGGTGGTGCCAAGGGGCGGGATCAGAATATTAACAATGAAGATTTACCATAATTAAAAAAATTTCTCCTGTCCCTCTTATTCAGATATCAAAGAGCATAATTGGAACAATGAGGGTTTTATGAATTTCTTTTAAGCGTTCACACCACTCCTTTTTCCGATTTTATCAACTAAGGTAGAACTTCCAGAATACTGTTAAGCAATAGCAATGACAGCAGGCGTCCCCATTTTGTTCATGGTGTGTAAATTACTCTAGAATTCAATCTGAATTCTCTTTAAAACTTCCATCTATATCCAGGACCTTTATATTTACATTTGTGAGACTGACCCATATATCTTCTTCTACGACAGTCAGAGTTCTGACATCAATTATACTATTTTTAAATTTTTTTCAATTATACTATTTTAATATAAGAAATTCATAAAAGTTGTCATCCTCAGTTATTTGAAACAAGTTCAGAGAAGTTATGCTAGAACTCAATGCCACACACTGGTTACCAACAAACTACTGTGCGCGTGTGTGTGTGTGTGTGTGTGTGTGTGTGTGTGTGTGTGTGTGAAAGAGAGAGAGAGACAGAGACAGAGACAGAGAGAGAACTGAGGGTCTCAAATTCTGAGCTCAAGCAACCCTCCAGCCTCAGCCTCGAGTTCTGGGATAATAGATGTGCACCACCACACCTGCCTGAGACCACTGTCTTTTTTATTTTCTTTGGGTTTTGTAAGATGGGCTCTTGCTATATAGCCCTCACTGGCTTTGAACTCTCATTTTCCTGGTTCCACCTCCTGGTTCTGGGAATTACAAATGTGCACCATCACGCCTGGTTCTGAGCCCACCGCTTTTATCGTCTTTGTGTGTATCTGCATCTCTCCCTTCATCTTTTCTCCTTCCTTTCCCTTCTGTGCATATGCACACAGATATACAGGATACTAAATAACATCACTCTACACATACTGTTCTGTAAACTGCTCTTTTCTGTCAACAACCTGCCATTTTAGGGGCTGGGGATACCATTCAGTTGGTAGAGTATCTACCTAGGATGCTTGAAGCCCTGATTTCAATCCCCAGCCCTGTATACAGCCAGGCACACTCCTGTAATCTCAGCACTCCAGAGGTGAAGGCAGGAGGAATCAGAAGTTTAAAAGACCATCCTTGGCTACACAATGAGTTCAAAGCCAACCTCAGATAGGAGACCCTGTCTCAACAATAACATTTTAAAATCACCATTTCAATAAATGGCACTTTTGTTTGTTTGTTTGGTTGGTTTTTTGTTTTGTGTTGTTTTGTTTTGTTTTTTCAAGACAGGGTTTCTCTGTGTAGCTTTGTGCCTTTTCTGGAACTCACTCTGTAGCCCAGGCTGGCCTCAAGCTCACAGAGATCCACCTGGCTCTGCCTCCTGAGTGCTGGAATTAAAGGCATGTGCCACCATGGTCCGGCTGTTTCTATTTTTCTATCAACCCTAAAAAGGTTCTGTCAACTACTTTGTATAAACCCAAATCCAGGCCAGGTGACGACAGTGGAGCATGCCTTTAATCCCAGCACTCAGGAGGCAGAGGCAGGCAGATCTCTTTGAGATCGAGGCCAGCCTGGTCTACAGAGTGAGTTCCAGAACAGGCACAAAGCTACACAGAGAAACCCTGTCTGGAAAAATGTAGCACGAATCTTAAATGGTCTTATTAATAAAGCAAACCCAGAGCCAGGTATTGGGGTGAATGCTGGAAGATCAGAGAAGCAGAACAAGCCACAGCTTCCTCACCTTGTCAGTTCCTCAGCTGATCCTATTTCCTCAGACTGGAAACCTCTGTGTCCTCATCCGAATGGGTCTCAGCTGAACTGCTGCTCGAAAGCCTGAAAGCTTAACCAGCCAAATGCTTCTAGTTCCTGGTCCTCATGCCTTGTATACCTTTCTGCTTTGCTTCTGCCATCACTTCCTGGGATTAAAGGCTCACTTCCTGGGATTAAAGGTGTGTCACCATGCCTGGCTGTTTCCAGTGTGGCTTTTAACTCACAGAGATCCAGATGGATCTCTGCCTCTGGAATGCTAGGATTAAAGGTGTGTGTGCCACCATTTTCTGGCCTCTATATCTAGTGGCTGTTCTGTTCTCTGACCCCAGGTAAGTTTATTAGGGTGCACAATATTTGGGGGAATACAATATCATCACAGAAAAAAACAAAAAACAAAACAACAAAAAAAACCCAAACAAGACATCAGTTGCATCTTCCTGTTCTGAAAAGGAAAAGGAGTCCTAATTGTGTCTAGCTTATAATCAAAATGGCTGCTTTGAGAAGTATGGCATTCTTGACACTGGACTTTGAAGCAAAGCCCAGCCTGGTGTACACATGAGAGACACAGAAAATTGCTGTGCGCAGTCCAGGAATATAGCAGACGATCTTTTAGGTCTTTAATTGGAGGGTTGAAGACCACCTCCCTCTTTCTTTTCGTGGTGCTGGAAATAAAACACAGGGCCCCATGCCAGTTACACAAACGCTCTGTGCTACCCACCACCCCAGCTTCCACTGAGTTTCTGCAAGTCCTATCAATGGGCCACTTTTGATCCAGATCCCAGCCTACTCAATAACATCCCTCCAATAATCCCTCTCCGGCATCATCCGCTCTTACTTCTCTCTTGAACTTTCTCATCAGTATTCAAATATGCTGATATTTCTCTCGGCCTGAGAGTACATGTCAGTCTTACTTCCCCTCCACAAGCCACCCATTCCCCTCCTTTCCTTTTTTTCCTGTAATCAACCTTGCAACTCCTCTTTGCCCTTCTCTCTTGAACTCAGTTCTGTCAGGCGTTTGCTGACACTGCTCTCTTCCCACTGCTCTTGTGCAGCTCACCCACCTTTTCCTTGTTGCTAAATGCAACAGGCATTTCCACGTCCTCATCATATTTGTCTGTGGCATTTGGCAGATGCTCATTTCCTCTTCCTTTAAGCATGGGCTGGTCATTTGCCTATTTGCTTCTTCCTGCTGTGCTGAGTGTAGCACACAATGACATTTCCCAGGCTCCTTTCTTCTCTGACTTCCTGATATGTTTGGCTGATGGGAGTTATTGGCAGCAGATTGGAGGAGAGAAGGGTAGAAGCCAGGGTATTTCCCTTCCTTTCTCTCTGTTATGGATGTTGTCTCCAGCAGTGACTGGATCTCCTCCTTGGTTTCCACTGGATAGTTGCTCCCTCCATGAACCAACTTCCTAGTAGACTGGCATTTCTGCTGTACGGGGTAGTCTCTGATCCTGTGCTAACATCCATCCTCCAACCTTACCGCAGCTTCTGGCCACAATACAGTACCAAAGGACTCAATTCTCTAGGATCTAGTCTCTTTGCTAGCCGTACTTTTATCTTTGGCAACCTCATCCTGTCTCGTGGCTTTAAATAGCATCTATACATGGACAACACCCAATTATTTATTTTTTATTTTACGTGTATGAGTGTTTGCCTGCATTTATGTACATATGTATGTGTCACGTGTGCATGTGTGTACATGTGTACCACATGGCCTGGTACCTGTGGAGGCTAGAAGAAGCCACCAGGCTTCTGGAACTAGAGTTACCGACAGTTGTGAAGTGCTGTTTAGCTGGGTCCTCTGAAAGAGCAAGTGCTCTTAACTGCTGAGCCATCTCTCCAGTCCTAGACAACTCCCAAACTTATATCTGTTGCAAGTCTTCCACAACTGGGCTGAAAGATTACATCTCTGTGATGCTTAATCTTGGCTGTCAACTTGATTAGACTGAGAGATGTTTGGATGTACATGTCTGTAAGGTTATCTCCAGAGACAACTGGGCCATGTGGGTTACATCCACTGATACATTTTAAAACTGGACAGTAATAGATCTTCCAGTGCGAAGGTAATGGCAGTTAAAGGAAAAAGGTCATTGGGGGCATGTTCTTGGGGCTGTGTCTTGCCCCTTCCTCATACTGCTTCCTGGCTGTCACAAGATGAGCAGCTCTGCCCCTCCACTTCCTTCCATGATGTTCTGCCTCAGTTCAGGCCCAGAAACAATGGAGGCTAATGATCAGCCTGTATGTAACCTCCTTTAAAATTGTTTCTCTTAGGCTTTTGCTCACAGTGATAAAATAGGTGACTAATGCCATATCTAACTGCTTATCGACATCTCCACTTAGCCAATAAACATTTCAGAAAGATGTCCAATTCATAGTCCCTGGCTTTCTTTTTTTTTTTTTTTTTTTTTTGGTTTTTCGAGACAGGGTTTCTCTGTGTAGCTTTGTGCCTTTCCTGGAACTCACTTGGTAGCCCAGGCTGACCTCGAACTCACAGAGATCCGCCTGGCTCTGCCTCCCGAGTGCTGGGATTAAAGATGTGCGCCACCATCGCCCGGCAAGTCCCTGGCTTTCTTACAAAGCTGTTCCTCTCCACCTGAGACAATGGCACTCTGGGCTGGCAAGATAGCTCAGTGGGAAAAGGCACTTGCTGTGCAAGCCTGATGACCTGAGTTCGATACCCAGGAACTGACATGGTGGAAGAATTTTCCTCTGACCTCCACATGCACACAATGAATGACTCCCTCCCCAGAGAGAGGGGGGTGGAGAGAAAAGTTTTTATAAAGAAAATGGCCTTATTCACTCAATTATTTCAGACATAATTCAAGGAGCTATTGTTGATCCTTCCTCTCACTTCTCACATCTCATCCAGAAGCTAGCCTTGGTAGCCACCCCCATCAAGCTGCATCTCAAATGCACTCACTTTCCTTTTTCCAATCTTCCCCTTCCTCTTATCTCACATTGGACTGCCAACATGGTCTCCTGACTGGCCTCCCTGCTTCCATTCCTGCTTTCCTACAAGCCATTCTCCACATGGCAGCTATTACTTTAAAGCACGATTCCGGACTCCAGAGATGGCTCGGCAGTTCACCTATCACTCTCAGAAGACAGTTCGACTCCCAGCACTCCCAACTAGCAGCTCACGACTGCCTGTGACTTCAGGGTATCCAACACCTTTGACCTCCATGAGCACTTGCACACATGGGCATACCTACACACACCTAATTAAAAATAAATTAAGATAAAAGAAAACATGAAGCAGCAGACCTAGAAACATAGTTTAGTGGTAGAGTGTGTTGTGGGAATTTGCTCCAAAGTGTGCTTGTGTAGAATATGCAAGGCCCTCATACCAATTCCTAGCCGTGCAATTTTTGAAAGTTTATTATTTCTTTTATTTTTGTGATTACAATATACCATGGGCTAGGTATATTGGACAAGGACAAAAACAGTAGACACCCTAAAGTGGACAAGGGAAAGCCCATGAGGCTTCAACCCTACACAACGAACTAGAGGCAACTAAGGAAAGCTGAGAGCAGGAAAAAGTCTTCTCCAGGGAAGAGCACACCAGTTGGTTATCCAGTACCAAACAGTCAGCTCTGAACACATGCAAATGTTTTAAACAAAATGAAAGCCATAAATCGTATGGTGTTACAGCTTGGCTTTAAAGTTTCTACCAGTTTCCTACTTCGTCTGCGATCCCAAACCCTTCTTCTGTTCTGCGAGGCCTCCGGTGGCCTGGCTTCCGTTCATGCCTTAAACCTCACTGCTGCTCTCTGTACTTAGTGACCCTTGCTGTCCTTTTGGTTTTCCCCAAAGCTTGCCCCTCTGTACTTTTCAATGCCACCAGCTGGAATGCTTCCCCTTGGCCTTTATGTGTTAGCCCATTCAGCTTTTGCAGATACCACATGGCTTAGAAATGGGCCCTCCCTAGAGCCCACCTCTGATGACCCATAATTCTCTATGACATCACACTCTTTTGTTTGTTTGTTTGTTTTTCGAGACAGGGTTTCTCTGTGTAGCTTTGCGCCTTTCCTGGAACTCACTTTGTAGACCAGGCTGGCCTTGAACTCACAGAGATCTGCCTGACTCTGCCTCCCGAGTGCTGGGATTAAAGGCGCACACTTTTTTTAAAAAAATGTTGCTGTGTATATGTGAGTGTAGGTAAGTGCACATGGAGATCAGGGGACAACTCTGGTTATGGGTCCTTGTCTTCCACTGTGACACCGGGTCTCTTGTTCACTACTGCATATGCCAGGCTAGCTAGCCTCAACCTGCTAGGGATTCTCTTGTCTCTGCCTCCCATCTCACCACAGACACACTGGGGTCACCCATACACGCCACTACATCAGGGCTTTTACATGCATTCTGGGGGAATGAGCTCAGATCCCCACACTTGTGTGGGAAGCACTTGACTCACTACACCTTTTTCCCAGCTTCATATCACATTATTTTTACTAAAATTTTAATTTAAAAAATTATTATTCATGTGTGTATATGCACAACCATGTGGAGGGCAGAGGACTACTTTCAGCTCTCTCCTCTCACCATGGGTTCTGGGAATTGAACTCAGATTGGTGGGCTTGCTGAGCCATCTTACTGGCCTTGAACTCACATTTCATTCAGTAGTTCCTGTCACTTTGCTTTCACAATGTGAACTGCTCTGTTCGCCACTACCGTGCCCTGCTTCAAGAGCACACACAGACTGCTGAGTAGCTAAAAGGTAGTGGATTAGCCTTGAATAGGAAGACAGACATCTTTACCTCGAGACTGCAAAGCCAAAAGGACAGAAGGATCGAAATACATTCCTCTGCTCTTGATGCTTTGGAGAGAGCAGTCATCTGCTGGGGGCAGGGGGGCCTTGCAGGGAAAGAAAGACTGGAAGAAAGTGGTCCTAAGTTGATATGGGAACAGCTGAGTTGCTGGTCCAAAACACCGAGTTGAACAATTGACTATCTGTGGTGAGATCCCATCTGACACAAGAACCATACATTCATGGCATCAAACTCCACTCATTTACAAGATGTGGTCACTCAACTATCTGAGTATGAGATCACAGCAAGCAGACTGGCTTGACTCTAAATTGAGAGTTTGCGGGATGGATGCTGTCATATAATCCAGACTCAGAAAGACAGAAAGACAAATACCACATATTCTCTCTCATATGTGGATCCTACATACACACATACATATGTATATAATATGTGGGGGGGGGGTCACAAAAGTAGAAAGGGGACCATGAGAGGGGAAAAGGGTTTTGAGGAAGCGCATAGAGTAACAGAGCACATGAGACATAAAAACAAGAAAGTGATGGCTGGGAGCTGGATGGTGCAGGAGGAGCAGGGGAAATGGAAAAGAAAAGGGACAAGGAAGATCAACAAAAACAATTATGTAGAAATGTCATAATGAAACATTACATCTCACTTGAATGTTTTAAAAACAAACAAAAAGCCAGATGTGGTGGTGCAAGCCTATAATCTTAACACTTGGGAGGTGGAGACAGGCAGAACAGGAGTTTCCAGGTCATCCCTGGCTATACAGTAAGCTTGAGGTCAGTCAGGGTTCCATGAGACCCTGTCTCAAAACAAAACAGAAACAGAAAAATTGGGCTGGACAAATGATGGCTCATCGGCTAAGAGTATATGCTGCTATTGCAGAGGACCTGGGTTCCATTTCCAACACCCATATGATAGCTCACAACTATCTGTAATTCCAGTTCCTGGGGACCCTACACCCTCTTCTGGCCTCCTTGGGCACCAGGCATGCATGTGGTACATATACATACATGCAAGAAAAATACTCACATACATTAAAAATAGAAAACTGATTTATAAAAGAGAAAAAAAGTAACTTTTATAACTACGAGAAAGCAGTGAAGTACCCAAGTATAAATTTTAACCAATTATCTACGGGATCTGTACATGAAAAAGTACAAAACACCAATGAAAAGAACCAAACACCTATACAGATATCAATTCTCCTTAAAACGATCTTCAGATTTTACAAAATCCCAAAAACCCTAGAAAGAATAGTGAACATATCAACAAGCCAATTTTAAAGTACTGCAAAGACAAAAATTCATAATAGCCAAGAATAATTCCAAAACAGAACGAAGCTAGAAGAATCATGACCCAATCTTAAAACTGACCATAAAGCTGCAATACTTGGAAAGCTGTAGCAGGAGGATCACTTGATCCCATAAGTTTACAGCCAGCCTGGAAACACACAGCAAAACAATAAATAAATAAATAAATAAATAAATAAATAAATAAATAAATAAATAAATAAA
>CABHPR010135890.1:2876-21356 GCA_902168415.1 Peromyscus melanophrys | reverse complement strand
GTGTGTGTGTGTGTGTGTGTGTGTGTGTGTGTGTGTGTCCCCGCCACCCCAAACTTGACACAATCTAGAGTCATCTGAGAGATCTTCCATTCAGAAATTACCTAGATCAGATTGGCCTGTGGAGTATGTCTATGGGAGATTGTTTCAGTTGTTCATTGATGTAGAAAGGCCCAGCCCACTGTGAGCGATACCATCCCATAGGCAGACGATCCTGACCCGTATAAAAAACCAGCAAGCAGCATCCTCTGTGGTTCCTGCTGTCCTTCTTTGGCTGTGAAGTGAGTTCCTTGGTTGGAGGTAACGCTGTGGGGAATAGCTAACCGCTCTCTGCCTTCAGTTCCCTGCCGTGACTTTCTCCAGTGACAGACTAAGTAGGCCAAGGAAATCCACTCTTCTTCTACATTGTTTTTGGTCAGAATTTTTGTTTGTTTGTTTGGTTTGGTTTTGTTTTTTTTCCAGACAGGGTTTCTCTGTGTAGCCCTGACTGTCCTGGAACTCACTCTGTAGACCAGGCTGATCTCAAACTCAGAGATCCTCCTGCCTCTACCTTCCCAGTGCTGGGATAAAAGGCGTGCACCACCACAGCCTGGCTTGGTGGGAATGTTTACCAAAGCATCAGAAAGGAAGCAAGAACAACCCCATCCCCCATTCCTTTCACTTGGCCAGTTTCAACTCAAGATTCAGACCTCATGTGAATTTCAGTTCTTCATGGAGGCTGAGCCACCTGTGAGAACGAAAAGCTGTCTCTTCAACATTTATTCCCAGGAACAAAAACTGCCGCATAGGAATGGGTGAGAAACCTTGTTAATGACACCATCCCTTCAGGGGCCTTCCGAAGGGAAAACACTTGAGAGAGACTAAATACATTTAAAGAAACTATAGAATGTCATTGAAATTTTGTTGAGAACATTTTTTTGTCCTTGATCCATTTAGCGTGATAGTAATTTATATGTCAAATATGTGGGTCTCAGAATTCTTGATAAATCACAACAATTCTCTAACATTAAACAAAATTCATCCTGAGTCACACTATAAATTATTCTGCTAATGTGAGAATATTTTTGTTGATTTTTTTTTGGTGTGTGTGTGGTTTTTCAAGACAGGTTTTCTTTGTGTAGTCTTAGCTATCCATGGAACAGGCTGGCCTTGAACTCATAGAGATCCACCTGCCTCTGACTCCTGGGATTAAAGCCATGTGCCACCATGCCCAGGCTGGCCTTGAACAGGGTCAAGTGAGCCTCTTGCCTCAGTTTCCAGAACAGATGGGACTGCAGACACAAGCCATCCTATCTGGCAAAGGACATATTTTATGCTGCTTCCCCAGAAACAAAATTGCCAGCTTCTGCTCTCCAGGGGTGTTTTCCATTCCTAAAAGTAGTCACACCATAGCAATTCACTAAGGGTGGACTGTGGGAGCGAGGAGTCAAGGATGAGACCATGTAGACAGGATTTTTATAGTAACACTAAAACATCGCTTTTCTTTTTGTTGTTCTTGTTGCTATTGTTTTGAGAGATGTTTCACACCATAGCTCTTGCTAGGCTCAAATTCACTAAATAGCCCAAGATGGCTGGGCAATGGTGGCACACGCCTTTAACCCCAGCACTCGGGAGGCAAAAGCAGGTGGATCTCTGTGAGTTCGAGGCCAGCCTGGTCTATTGTAGATGTAACTGTCTTATTAAGTAAGAAACACAGAGCCAAATGCAGAGTTAAAAGCCCAAGAGGTCAGAGCAGTAGCTGAGAGCTGAGACTTAAAACCGCCTTCTTACCCTTCTTGCTGCTGCCGTCCTTCCCCTCAGCAAGAGACCTACTTCCTGTGTATCTGTCTTTTTATTGACTTTCTGTTCTGCCTTCTCATTGGTTGTAAACCCAACCACATGACCTCCTCCTCACTGCCTGTCTATACAGACCTCCAGGTCTTCTATGGTTGGTATTAAGATTAAAGGCGTGTGTCTCCATGCTGGCTGTATCCTTGAACACACAGAGATCTGTCTGTCATGTGATCAGGATTAAAAGTGTGTGCCACCACTGCCCAGCATCTGCTATGGCTTGCTATTAGCTCTGACCCCCAGGCAACTTTATTTATTAACATACAAATAAAATCACATTTCAGTACAAATGAAATATCACCATAGTCTATAGAGTGAGTTTCAGGACAACTAAAGCTACACTGAGAAACCCTGTCTTGAAAAAGAAATAGTCAGACTGGCCTTGAACTCATGACACTCTGTGGAATATTCCTTTATACTGTGTGAATATATATCACTGTGATTGATTTAATAAAGAAGCTGACTGGCTAATAGCTGGACAGGTAGAGGTTAAGCTGGACTGGCAGACAAAAAGAGATCTTGAAAAAGAGGAGGAGGAGTCTCGGGAGTCTTGAGGAGATGCAGAGGAAGCAGGAGATAAATTTGCCATACTGAAAAAAGGTACCAAGCCACATGGCAGAGCAAATATAAGAAATATGAGTTAATTTAAAATGTAAGAATTAGCTAGTAACAAGCCTGAGCTATTGGCCAAGCATTTATAATTAATAATAAGTCTCTGTATGATTATTTGGAACTGGCTGGTGGGACAGATAAATCTGCCTACAACACTCTTCATGCCTCAGCCTCTCAGGTGATGAGACTACATGTGTGAGTCATTACACCCAGCTACCATTTTCCTTTTTCACTATATCCCATCTGCACTGACAGTGCAAAAGCAATGGTGAGCAACTGTCAGTCTCCTAAGCACAGATTCAGTGAAATCAAATTAAACAGGGAAATATTGACTTCTTCACAACCAAGGACTTGGAGTAAAAGCAGATAAACAAATATTCAGCTGGTTTTTGTGGTGCATGCCTTTAACCCCAGCATTCGGGGGGCAGAGGCAAGAGGATCTCTGTGAGTTCAAGGCCAGCCTGGTCTACAGAGCCAACTCTAGGACAACCAGGGCTACACAGAGAAACTCTGTCTCAGAAAAAAAAAAAAGGCTGAGCCAAGAGGATCAAAAGTTCAAGGCCAGTCTCAGTTACATAAGGAGTTTGAAACCAATCTAGGCTACTTGGGCTCTGCTTCAAACAAACATACACACAAAAACTACAATACTAAAAATAATGCATGCAAATATAAATACTTAATAGAATTCTTAAATGTCTTTGATAAATCAAGAAAGTTATCTTTTTAAATGTTTTTACATTTATTTATTAAGAGTATGTGTGCCTGTGCACACAAGTGCCATGGTGCCCATGAGGAGTCAGAAAACAACTTTTGTAAGTTGGTTCTTTCCTTCTACCACATAGGACCCAATAATCATACTCAGGTCATCTGGCTTGCCAGCAGGCACTCTTACACCTACCGAGCCATCTGGTCAACCTGGAAGTTACAATTTTTACTAAATCTTAAGCATTAAGCATACATCTTGTTAATACTCTTTATGTGAAATGGATAACATCTACAAAAGGCTTCTGCAGCAAACAGAACTATAATATGGCCTTCCAGAGAAAAACATCTTTTTTTTTCTTTTTTTCGAGACAGGGTTTCTCCGTGTAGCTTTGCGCCTTTCCTGGAACTCACTTGGTAACCCAGGCTGGACTCGAACTCACAGAGATCCGCCTGGCTCTGCCTCCCGAGTGCTGGGATTAAAAGCGTGCACCACTACTTCCTGGCAGAAAAACATCTTTGCAATACTTTGATCTGTGAACTGAGCTTGCCTCTGAATCACCCTGGCAGAGGAAAGAAATATATAACTATATATCTGACAGTCCAGGCATTGGGACGTCCTGTGTGCTGTGAATACATGTTGTTATGATTGATTAATAAATAAAACGCTGATTGGCCAGTAGCCAGGCAGGAAGTATAGGACAGGTGGGACAAGGAGGAGGAGAATTCTGGGAGGTGGAAGGCTGAGGCAGAGAGATACTGCCAGCCACCACCATGGGGAGCAGGATGTAAGTACCGGTAAGCCACGAGCCACGTGGCAAGGTTTAAATTTATAGAAATGAGCCGGGCGGTGGTGGCGCACGCCTTTAATCCCAGCACTCGGGAGGCAGAGGCAGGCGGATCTCTGTGAGTTCGAGGCCAGCCTGGGCTACAGAGTGAGTTCCAGGAAAGGCGCAAAGCTACACAGAGAAACCCTGTCTCAAAAAACAAAAAAAAAAAAATTTATAGAAATGGGTTAATTTAAGATATAAGAACAGCTAGCAAAAAGCCTGAGCCATTAGGCCATACAGTTTGTAAATAATATAAGTCTCTGTGTGTTTGCTTGGGTCTGAGGGCCGAGCGAGCTGGGCAGGAACAGGATAACTTCAGCTACAAATGGCGCCCAACGGGTTGGCAAGAGTTTCCACCTAAAACCTGAGAAAGAAGATTCTAAAACAGAGCTAAAACAGCTTCCTAGCTGTCTCTCTCAAGTCAGTTGCAGCTTGTATGCTTGAACTACTATATGGCGGGTTTGTGGCATGAGCGCTTGACCTGCAGTATGGCGGTAATGAGGTGTCTCCAAGCCACACATTATGCTGCTGCTGTGTAGTGGATTTAGCCTTTGCTGATACATAAAAAAAAAAAAAGAGGTTTCTGGGCTACACGCTGTTTGGATAGAAGCATAGATCCACTATGGCTCCCAGCACTGGCGGTGAATTATCTCCACCATATTGAAAAGCTAAATTGGGCAGAGCTAACAGCCAAGACTTCTGCTTCAGTACTAACCACTGCAGTTTAAAGCAATAGTTACACAATAAGACAGATTCAGATGGAATAAGACTTCAAATGGTTTACATTATGTATAAAAATGTATGTAGGCTTGGAAGAGAGAAGAATGAATATAAACAGTAATATAAACAAATCATTTTTAAAAATAAAGTTTTTAAAGAGACAGTAAAGGTAGTATAAAAAAATAAGCCACATAAAGACAGATATCACACAGAGAATCTGGATTGTGTTGTCTTTGGGATTTTTAACTGCAGAGAATCATTTGATTTTAAAGGCAGATGTGTTAAACCATATGTATATTTTAAAGGTACCTTGACTTCAAAATTTGGATCTAAAGATATGTTGCTTTGAAAAGGAGGCTCTGCTTTTGTTTCCACAGAAAGCAAGAGGCTATGGATTTGTTCCAGATTAAGATACATCAGGTTTGACCAGCCAAGACCCTCTGAAAGGTCTCCGATGACACCATGGCCCAGATGATCCAACATTCAAAACAGTTTCAAGGCAACTGGATCAAACAATACAGCCTCACGGACTACTCCATAATCCTAAAATTTTCTTTATGTCCCCATAAGAATACAGTGCCCTCCTCCAGCAGGAAGTAGTAAGAGAAGCTACGCCCAAATTCCCAAATATACCAAGCTGACTTTGGAGATGGAATTGGCTCACTCCTTCTCTAAACCCAAGCATATTGCTAAAAGAAAAGGTTAAGAGATTCTTTCGTCCCATATCAGAAGAGCCCTCTGGTGTGGGACAGAGAAAAACCAATATTTTTATTTAAAGCAGGGTGATTATAAAAGCAATCTCTTTCTAAAGATGAAAAGGGGATAGTGTAGATGTGGTAGTTTGATGAAAGGGTAGATTAATGAACCTACTTTTAAAGAGCAACTTGTTTAAAATGTTTTACATTGCTATAGATTTTAGTTTATTGATACAAGTTTAAACTTAATTTTGTTGTACTGTATATATATTTCTACTCTTGTTTGAGGTATTATGTTTATGTAACTCATTTAGATTGTAATGGATAATTAAAAAATATAGATTAATAATTAGTCTTCTATGGTAGTCAAACTTATAGTCATGTTAAGTTTTCTAGGTATACATAGATATAATTCAATTAGGCAGGTAATCTTCAAACACTTTAAAGACCTACAGAATATGGCATTTAAAATGTTTTAAAAATTTAGACTTTCTGGACAGTGAGACATGTCTGCACCTGGCAGCACCAATTTACTTCAGAGAGGAGGATGGGCATCGAAGACACTCTATATGGAGTTTATCTTCTTCTTGGGAAAAATAGCCATTTTGGCAGGAAACTGTTCTTGCCTGGACTGCTTGATCAACTAGACATGTAGGACCCATAGGAAGGTGACCACTGAACTTTGCTTGGCAAAATGGTCCTTCAGGTTCGTGCTTCGCAGAGGAAACTGCCAGACATTCTACAGGACACAGAGAGAAGTGACTGAGAGACTCTATAGTCTATGGGCTGAAGACAGATGCCCCAACTTTACAGAGGAACTTTGGATGACTGTCCAGGCTGCCAGCTCTGTCTACTCTCGCAAGACTCCCAAAAGTTGCTTGTGTCCTTCTGTTTCTCGGGTAAAATTATATCGTTCTGAGGTCTTCGATGTAGTTGAAGACTAGATAGTTATAATTCCTTAGTTATGATAAAAGATAAGTTAAACATAAAACCTTAGACTCACAAATATTAGATAGGATATCTTCTTTAATTCTGCCAAATAAAAATAGACTAGATATTATAAATAGACTAGATATTGTAACTGTAATTCTTGCTTGATAATTGTTTTGTTATATGTAATTTTACTATGTTAAAGTTAAAGTCTTCCTTTTTAAAAAAAAAAAAACAGAAAAGAGGAAGTGCTGTGGGATGCCTTATATGCTGTAAATATATGTTGCTATGATTAATTGATAAATAAAATGCTGATTGGCCAGTAGCCAGGCAGGAAGGACAGTGTAGCCAGGACAAGGAGGAAGAGAATGTTGGGAGGTGAAAGGCTGAGGCAGGGAGATGCTGCCAGCCGCCGCCATGAGGAGCAGGATGTAAAGTACCGGTAAGCCACAAGCCACATGGCAAGGTATAGATTAAGGTACCACAAATCAAGTTCAAGGCCAGACTGGGCTACATGTGACCCTTTCTCAAAGAGAAAAATTAAGAAACTACTATTTATGATTTTTGATACATTGTCGAAGATGAGCTAGTTGGAGTAGTGGCGCATGCGTAGAACTGCTCCAAGTTCAAGACCAGCCAGGACTACACAGTGGGACCCTGACCCAGAACAAAACAAAGGAGCTGTTAAGAGCGCTTGCTGCTGAAGCACGAGAATGCAAGTTTGGATTCTAGCACCCGTGAAAAGGCTTGGTAGGGTCCTTCTGTGCAAGCCTGCAATACCAGCAGTGAGGGTTGGAGACAGGGAGAGTGCTGGGCTTGCTGGTTGCCAGAAGAGCTGAAAACAACAGGAAAAAAAGTGTCTCCAGGTTTTGCAAGAAATGATAGAAGACCCCAACATTCTGCTCTGAATATACACAGGTGAGTACACCCGCACACATGTGCACAATACTACGTACACACACACACACACACACACACACACACACACACACACACACACAGGAGCATGCTCGAAGTATAAAAAACAAGCTAAGGTCACTCATGCTCCTATAAATAAATAAATCCTCACCCTTGCATGTTCCTGTGAGCAACCCTAATGAAAGTCACTGGCTTATCAAAGAAACAAAACAAACAGAAAACAGATGCATGCTTTCGGGGAGACTAATTGGGATGGAGAGCAGATTAATGGGAGGAAGACGGTAATGGGGTGAATATGGTCAAAATGCATTATAAACATGTATGAAATGCTGTAATAAAGCCCATTATTCAGTATAATTAATTAATGCATACTAATCTTTTTTTTTTCTGAGACAGGGTTTCTCTGTGTAGCCCTGGCTGTCCTAGAACTCGCTCTGTAGACCAGGCTGGTCTCAAATTCATAGAGATCTGCCTGCCTCTACCTCCCGAGTGCTGGGATTGAAGGTGTACACTACCACATACATGACTTAATAAAAAATATTTTTAAAGTCAAAGAAAAAATCTTCAATTATCTGAAAGATCCCTCTGAGCTCAGGGATAGTGCAGTTACCCTGTGTGTGCAAGGCCCTGAGTTCCATGGCTAGCACAAGAAAGGAAAAAAACCTCCTTTTACGAGCACACATCTGTGTACCAACCGTTTCCTTCTAGCAAAGCCGCTTGTCATCACACAGTGAATGTGGAAGTGGTTATGAAACCCCAGCTGTCTCTTATTTAATTCAACATTAAAGAGCTTGGTAAACAATGCCACTCTTCCCCCTAAACTGTCTGTTTCAGGAAATCTAGTTTTCTGCAAAAATGCATTATTTATGTTAATATAGAATAGTTTGGGTTTGGTTTGGTTTTTTGAGTTGTTTTAGAAAGTCTTAGCTGTAATTTTTTCCCCCAGTACTGGAGCTCAAACCTGGGGTCTTATACATGCTAGGCCAGATCTCTAATGATAAGCAGTGTCCCAGCCCGTGTACTATACAGTGGTAGTTATAACCTATTGCTCTCCAATCAATAAAGACATACCAGAGACCAGAAAATGTGCAGAGCCCTGGTTCATAGTCTCAGCCCCTCTCCTTTGCGGTCAAGATGGCCCCTTTTCTGAGCCTTTCCTCTGTCCTGCTGCACCCCCTGACTCTGTGGCTCCTGAGGTGGGAAGCATCTTTGGTCTAGCTCTATCTGGGAAAGGCAGGGAATGGGGGCACTCCACAGCTGGGCAACTCTGGGCATTTTACATCTGTGGGGAAGTCGTTCCCTGCCCACTACCCACACAGGAAGTACCTTCATTCTTTTGGGTCTGGGCTCCAGTTACTGGAACAATGGTGACTGTCTGCAGAAAAGTCTCCAGTCAGAGGGCTAGCTCAGGACCTTGTGAGCCCTGCCCTGTGACATGCCTGCCCAGGTCTACTGAGAAAGCCTCGGGCTAGGTGAGTGAGGCACACAGTGGATGTGCCAAAGGAAGCACCAAAACTTTGTGTACGGACCTAAATAATACTTCAGTGCAATTGTCCATAGTTGGGGTGAAACCCAGGACCTTGTGAGTGCTAACCAAGCACTCTACCTCTGAGCTGTACCCCAAGTTCTCTTTAGCTCTTTTGGTCCCACTAAGTTGTCCAGGCAGGCATTGAACTTGGGATTCTGACTTGCTGGGACCACAGGCCTACAATACCATGCCCCACTCACCATATGCTTTAGATATTGATTTCGTGTTTGGTTTTGTTTTAAGACAGGGTTTCTCTATGCAGCTCTGGCTGTCCTAGAACTACTCGCTCTATAGACCAAGCTGGCCTACAGAGATCCTCCTGCCTCTGCCTCCCGAGACTGGGGTTAAAGATGTGCGCCACCATGTCTATTTCAGATATTGATTTCTATGATGTCTCCTCACTGAGAGCAGAGACGGAACCATTTTCATTTTTTTACTCAAAGTGTCTGCGGCCAGGAAATGAATAATGAACCACTAAGCCACTGACAACAATTTCAAAGTAAATGTCAAAGAAAAAAGTGTCTGGTTTTTCTGGGGAGGCAACGGGTGGTAAAATGAAGTGGGAAGAAGGGGGTTTCTCCAGCCACAAAGACACCCCTTTGCGTCTGGTTCATCGGTTCTTTTTTTTTTTTTTTTCTGTTTTGGTTTTTTAAGACAGGTTTTCTCTGTGTAGCTTTAGTGCCTTTCCTGGAACTCACTCTGTAGCCCAGGCTGGCCTTGAACTCACAGAGATCCGCCTGGCTCTGCCTCCCACGTGCTGGGATTAAAGGCGTGCGCCACCACCGCCTGGCGGTTCATCATTTCTTTACTTGCTAAATGGCTTTAGACAAGTGATGTGACTCTTAGAGCCTCTGTCCCTTCATGTGAAAAAATCTCACAGTGGGAACTCGGGCTATAGCTCAGTCGGTGGGGTGCTGCAGATTTGATGTGGGAAACCCTAGATTTGATCTCCAGCACCACATCAGCGTAGGCATGGTGATACACACCTGTAATCCCCACACTTGGGAGGTAGAGGAGAATCAGAGAAGCTCAGGGTCATCCTGAGCTACATAGCAAGTTAGAGGCCATCCTGGGCTAGGAAACCTGTCTTAAAAAAAAAAAAAAAAAAAAAAACTCCTCGGGAGGCAGAGGCAGGTGGATCTCTGTGAGTTCGAGGCCAGCCTGGGCTACCAAGTGAGCTCCAGGAAAGGCGCAAAGCTACACAGAGAAACCCTGTCTCGAAAAACCAAAAAAAAAAACAAAAACATAAACAAAAACTCACTGGGAATGGTGTACACGCCTTTAATCTCAGCACTATAGAGGCAGAGGCAGGTGATTCTCTGTGAGTTTGAGGCTAGCCCGTTCTACATAGTGAGTTCTAGGATAGCCAAGGCTATTTAGAGAAAGATCCTGCTTCAAAACAACAAAAAATAAATAAATCTCATGCTTCTAACAAGTCCCACAGATGATAGTACAAACTGACTAAAACCAAGCCTGAACCCAGTTGGTCAGGCCGTCCTTCCTCTCCCAGATGCCTCATCTGTTTGGAGCCAGAGGAACAAACTGCGGGTATCCACAGACCCGGGGACTCTGGTCCACATACCAGCTCTTCCCAGCTCCAAATGGTCTCTAGTTCACACCAGCACAGCTTTCAACAGCTCAGGAAGACATCTCAGCCCTTAGTCTGTGGACGGGGCTCCTGGCAGTGCCCAGTCTGCTGCCTCTTGCAATGTGGTAAATAAACCTTTCAGTTGAATTTTTTTTTAAATTTAATTTGAAAATGCAAGTTGAGAGAGAGCACAGATACTTAGCAGGAGAAGGAGGCTTGAACCACTCAGTTTCACCTTGGCACAGTTCCCTGAAGGGTCAAAGCTGAGCAACTGCCCAGGCCCAGTGCTCAGATGGGGGTGGGGTAAATCATAAATCTTCTTGAAAACAGAAGAATCCTGCCATCTGTATATTTACCCCATACCCACTGGAAACACTGGTAGCCCTCAGGGAACCTGAGAAAAGGGTTCCCTACCAGGACAGTGAGAGGGGAGGCACCGTCAGGAACTGGCCAGAAGAAAGAATGTGCCAGTTAATGCCCCAGCTTAGATACTGGGCTGTAAAACTGAGTTCAGTGTCAGGCCAGCTCGTTATTTTGTGAAGTCAGTTGAGGGCAAGAGTAGAAATGTCTAAATATTTATAAACTGTAAATCAGACATGCGCAACTTCACTCACAAATCTTGCAGCTCCTTGCAAACTCTCAGGCATGAAGGTGCATTCACCAACAGGGTGTGGACTAGACATTGCATAGAGAGGAAAAGCACAGACCCTCCACACAGGCACCACCACTTGGAATCAATTACCCCTTGCTTGGTTGGAAGTGTTGGAGCAGACCCTGAGCCTGCCCATCTCAACCCAGGACACCAGATGCCCTTCACTAGGGAAATCTGAGCCATTAGTTTTTAGTTGGGATCATATATCTTATGCAAATCAGCTTTGTAAAATAGGTTTATACTCATTATACTAATTTTTTTTCTAGATGAGACACTTATTATTCCAGGAGAGAATATGGGATTAGGAAAGAAAACAGATCAGTCTATTTTCACAAAGCTGGGAAGTGACAGGCTGGGACTCTCCTAAGCCACGCTGTGGTCCCTTGCTGGGAGCCAATTGCTCCTTGACTAACTCCTCACACACTCACAGATCTATCCTAAGGCCTGGGAAGTGTTCAAATACCCATTAAGAATCAGGCGGGACAGAGAAAAGTCTCCATTTACAAATGGCACCCAACATGGGCCATGAATCCATGACCCTGAGATTAAGAGTCTCATGCTCTACTGACTGAGCTAGCCAAGGCTTTTTTTGTCCTGTCCTGTCCCGCAGCCACTTGTAAATCATCATTCAGAGGCTTAATAATACTTATAAATGCTTGGCCTATTGCTCAGGCTTATTACTAACTAGCTCTTACAACTTAAATTAACCCATTTCTATTAATCCATATTTTGCCACGTGGCTGTGGCATTACCGGGCTGTTGGCATCTTGCTCCTTGGATGACTAGATGACAACCTGACTCCATCCTTCTTCTCCCTGTATCTCTGATTGGATTTCCCACCTGGCTCTTATCCTGCCTTGCCATAAGCCAAAGCAGCTTTATTTATTAACCAATGGAAACAATACAAATTCACAGTGTACAGAAAGACATCCCACAGCATTTCCCCTTTCTATCTAATCAAAAAGGAAGGTTTTAACTTTAACATAGTAAAATTACATATAAGAAAACAGTTATCAAGCAAGAATTACAGTTACAATATTTAGTCTATTTGTATTTGGCAAAATTAAAGAAAATACTCTATCATCTATCCTATCTTTGTGAATCTAAAGTTTCATATATAATTTATCTTTTATCAGAACTAAGGAAAACTATAATTATAACTAACTAGTCTTCAACTCCATCCAAGACCTCAGAAGGATATAATATTATCTGAGTAAACAGGAAGTGCATTGTAAGCAACTTCCAAAATTCTAGAAATGACAGAGACATCTGGCTGCCTGAACAGTCACCCAAAGTTCCTCTGCAACACTGGGGCATCCATCTTCAGCCTGTAGGCTTAGAATATCTGGCAGACTTTTCTGTGAAGCAGGAATCCTGAAGAACCATCCCACCTTGTTTTGGCAAAGCTCAGCAGTCACTTTCCTGTGGGTCCTGCATGGCCAGATTATATAACATACAGTCAAACAGTCAAGGCAAAAGCAGTTTTTTGCCCAAAAGGCTAATCTTGCCATAATGAAAGCAAATTCCTATGGAGTTTCTTTGATGCCCATCATCCTTTTAGGAAATAAATTGGTGCTGCCAGGAACAGATGTGTCTCATTGTCATGAACAGTCCAAATTATTAAGACATTTTAAATGCCATATTCTGTAGATCTTTGAAGTGTTTGAAGATTACCTATCTATCTGAAATATATCTATATATACCTAGAAAAACTAACATGACTATAAGTTTGACTATTATAGATGACTATTAATCTGTATTCCTTAATTATACATTACATTTTTAAATGAGTTACATAAACATATCTTAAATACAAGTAGAAATATACATACAGTATAACAAAATTGACTTGAAATTTGTATCAATAAACCAAAGTGCATACCAATGTAAAAAATGTAAGATTAACAGTTGTTTTTTAGATTAAAGTAGATTCAATAATCTACCCTTTTAACCTATCATTTCTCTATCATACATTTCTATATCATATCCCCCTTTCTTCTTTTAGAAAGAGATTGACTATGACCAATAACAAATTGTAACCAACCCCCTAAACAAAGATAAACATCCATAATCTATTTTTGGGAATGTGGGATTAGTTTTCTAGGCTACTTCCTGCTACTTGGAGGTACTGGTAATCTTTGGGGGACTCTGAGAAAATTTAGGATTATGGTCAAGTCCTGACTGGAGTAGTCTGTAAGGCTGGATCACCTCAGCCAGCAGCCTTGAAGCTGTTTTTGATGTTGGATCATCTGGGCCATTTTTGTTGGTGTCTGGTCCCCTTGTTCTGAAAATATACAAATTTTTAAAGGTAACATACATATCTGTATTGATACAAATATAAACTGTGCATTGTACACAAGCTGGTTAAAGATAATATTTTTTAATATCTGAGCAGGTAAAATATATGCCACGTGTCTTGTAGTTACTTTAGGTTTATTTATCCATGTCTGTAGTCAGGATTTCAGGGGGTCTTCCTCAGTCAAATCTGACTAAGGATCTTTGTTAAGGACAAAATCCCAGGGCTAGGGCCAGAATTAACCAGTTCTCCTGTTTGCTGGCGACCCTGCCTTGTTTCATAACTGTGCATGTGTATGAAAGTGTGGGGACTAGGGAGCTGGAGAGATGGTTCAGAGGTTAAGAGCACTGGCTGCTCTTCCAGAGGACCTGAGTTCAATTCCCAGCATTCACATGGTGACTCACAACCATCTATAATGAGATCTGGTGCCCTCTTCTGGTGTGCAGGCATACGTGCAAGCAGAACATTGTATACATAATAAATAAATCTTTTCTTTTTAAAGTGTGTGTGTATGTGTGTGTGTGTGTGTGTGTGTGTGTGTGTGTGTGTGTGTGTGTGTCAGAGGTCAGCTGCTCTGGGTGTTGTTCCTCAGGTTCAGTCTGACTTGTCTTTTGAGACAGGCTCTCTCACTGACTAGGCTAGGCCAACTCACCAGCGAGCCCCAAAGACAGTTGTGGCTCTCTCCAGAACTGGGATTATAAGCTTGTGCCCCGTGACTGACTTTTCTACATGAAGAACAAATGCAGGTTCTCATGCATGCAAGATAAACCTTTGGCTCGGCTGACCTATCACCCCCAGCTTCCCTTTTGATTTTCTTTCCTCTTTTTTTTTTCCTGTTTGTTTGTTTATATATTCACTGTGACAGGTTCTCCCTCTATATCTCAGGCTGGTCTCAAACTCACAGCAATCCTCCTGCCTCAGCCTCCAAAGCAATGGGATTTCAGATGTGGCCTATCATGCCTGGCTAAATTTCTTTTCTTCATATGCCACATGATGTGAATTAAAACGTGTCAATGAGCCAGGCGGTGGTGGTGCACACCTATAACCCCAGCACTTGGGGGATGGAGGCAGGAGGATCAGGAATTCAAGTCCCAGCCTGATCTACATAGCAAGTCGGAGGCCAGCCTAGATTGCACAAGACCTTGTCTCAAATAAATAAATAAAAGTATAAATATAAATAAACTAAATCAAAATCTTCTCATAGGGTCTTGTTACCAAACTGACAGACTCTTTCCCTCCACACAATACCATTCACAAATTACTAGATTGTTCGAGGAGCAGAAAGGAATTTGTATGCAATGGTCAGTGGAGAAGGGGCATTCACACTCTAAAGGGACTGTCTCTCCCAGCAGACTTGGAGCCTGAGTGTTTACTGGGTGGGTGGGCATCTGCAGCCATCAAAACCTTCCAGGAAGGAGACTTCCAGGAACCTTGGAATCCCTTCTGCTCTGTTTTGGACATGGCCCTGCTCTGTCACGGCAACTGGTAGGGATTTCTTTATCATCACGAAGATCCCAAGGTTGTCTGGAGTGCCAACATGGCGTCCAGACTAGCTGTCTGGAGCCCCCTGCTTCAGTGTTTGAGGGCCTATGGTATTCTGGTGGTCAACAGCTGGGAGCATGTGGTCGTCAGGCTTCGGCATTTTTGCAAGCAAGCCATGTCAGATTGGCTGGGCAAGACGCTGTCAGTATTTTCAAGGTTCAGACTGGGGATGGCAGTTCTAATGGCCAAGGTGCTGCTCCCTCACTGTCTGTGCGGGGCTCTCCCTAGTAACAAACAGCAAACCCATAGGGCCCCCCACCAGCCAAGAAGCCTCGGGGCGGCCAGAGGGAGAGTGGTTGCAGTCAAGGAAGCAGACCTCTGGGCTCAGTAGTGCTACCCACTACCACCATGAGAGAATCTCGCCCCATTCGGAGCCTCGGGATTTTTTAATCTGTAAACTGGGGTGTCCTGCCAGCCTCAAAGCAGGATTGTAAAGGGGGAGTAAGGTCCCAGGAGGTGGAAGGCGAAATGTTTGGAAGACAGTTAACACACTTGGTAAATGGAAACGGGCTTTATGAGCTGGAAAGGGCTTCGCACAAATTACTGACATGTTTCCTAGATCAGCCAGTTGAAGTCTTCTCCAAAGCTGGTGGAAGATCCCACTATAGAGCTGAACACCCCCCACAAATACACACACTAGCTCAGTGGTCTCAGCCTTCCTAATGCTGTGACCCTGTAATACAGGTCCTCCTGTTGTGGTGACCGCCCCCCAACCATAAAATTATTTTCATTGCTACTTTGTAACTGCTATTTTCTACTGTTATGAATTGAAATGTAAATATCTGTGTTTTCCGATGGTCTTAGGTGACCCCTGTGAAAGGGTCATTCAACCCCATAAAGGGGGTCATTAGAGGCTTCTCCCACCCTTGTCATTCAAAGAAGTGGTTGCTCAGAGCAGCTGTGCCGGGGACCTAACACCTGCTCTTAGGAACTGGTTCAATTCTTGGTGTAGACTCCTGTCTGCAGAGCCCACCCAGCAGGGCTCCCAGACTCTAGCGCAGCTCTCATCCCATCCTGGGACCAAGTCCATTCACTGAGGGGCCCTATATGGAAAAGGATGGGGTTAATGGCCTTCAACAAGACCTTGTCTACAGGCCAGGAGAGGGAAGCTCTCTAATTCCCATAAAAAGATAAAAAGATGGAGAGGAACTAGGAGGAGTAGAGAGAGGCGAAATTGTCAAAGATAAATAAAAATTAATTAAAAAAAAATAAAATAAAACAGATGCCATGCCAGGGGCTCGTCACATCTCAACAATCAGGAGGGGAAACTCATCCATGAGCCACATTTGGTCATCACTGCTGGGGACTGTGACTCCTTTCCCCAAGCCATCCCTAATCAGATGAAGTGACCCAAGGTGACTGATATAAGGGCACAGCTGGCCTGTGGCTCACTGTCCATCCCAAACAAGCACAGTTTTGATAGTACTATTTTTTTCCATCTACTTAGTACATATGATTTTGGGAGGGGAGGTGTTGGGAGTCTCATGTAGCCCAGGCTGGCCTTCAACTTGCTATGTAGCTAAGGCTAGCCTTGAACTCCTGATCCTACTGCCTCTGCCTCTGGAGTGCTGGTATCAGAGATGTGCTCACCATACCCAGCTCAGTGCTTTCCCTGAGCACGGGTTATGCCAAACCCTGCTAAGGGTGAGAAGACACATGAACAAACACATCGCTCCTCTTGAGGCATTTGCGGTAATATCTCTGGTATCGGCACTGACGGTGACACCGTGTTCATACTGCCCTATGGTCGGCAAAGCACATCCACCCGCCTTCTTTGTCCACCTCTTCACAAACCTACAAGGTCAGAATTTTAAATCACAAAGGAGAAAAGTGAAGCCACTCAATTGCCCAAGGCCCCAGTGTATAAGCAAAACTTAAGCCACAGAAGGCCCAGGTCAGTCACCTCCTTCTTTCTCTGTCTGGGTACCCAGAGAAAGGGATGCCCTCTTCTCTGGCAGACACTCCCCCCAACACCTCCAGCATACTCTTTGGGACTTGACCATCTAGAGCAGAGCTCCGGGTCCTTTATCCCTCATTAGTGAACAGACCCACCCAGCAGCTCTGGTTTGTCAACCTCACCCCAACTCTTCCTGCCCATGAGGGATGGCCAGTACCACACTGGGCTCTGTCCGACACCTGAGACTTAACATGGCCACTGTTTGTGGGCCTAGTCCTTTGTACCAATGACCCAGTTCTCTTCCTCATCCTCTGGGGAAATGTAGCAGTGAATGAATCCCCAAGTACTTAACCTTGTCCCAGACCCTTTTGCTCACCCTCCCCTGGAAAGGCCGCCGGGGAGATGGCACAGAGAGGGTGAACAACTTTACCCAGGCCACACAGGGAGTGAAACAAATGGCATTCTGCTCAGGGAGCTCTAAGTAGCTGCCTCTCATCCCTGCCATTGCCTCCCGGTGAATAAGGACACACTGGCTCCAGCTTAGTCTCAGAAAAGACAAGGTCCCTGGAATGTTCCACCCCAAGAAATTCTTCCTATGTCAGACCTGATGACAGGCCAGACATGCCAACAGCTCAGAAGGCTGCGAGAGGGTTGAAAACCAAAGCTTGGGACTGGAGAAATGGCTCAGGGGTTAGAGCACTGACTGCCCTTGGAGAAGACCCAGGTTCTGTTCCCAGCACCTGCACAGTGGCTCACAACTAACTCTAACTCCAGTTCTAGGGATCTGATCCCCTACTTCTGAACTCCAAGGCACCAGGCACACACATGGTGAACATACACACATGCAGGCTAAACACTCATACACATAAAATAAATCTTTAAAAAGGAAAAAGGGAAAAGAAAATCTAAGACATGCCTGCCTTTGCTACAAGGCCAGCCTCAGCAGTTTGCAAGACCGTGATGTAAAAAGTAGACGTTGATGAGATAACTCAGTGTAAAGGCACCTGCTGCTGAGCCTGAAAACTGAAGTCAATCTCCAGGACATAGATGGGGGAAGAAGAGGACTGACTGCCACAAGCTGTCCTCTGACCGACACACGTGCACTGCGACACACACACAAACACAATCAACAAATAAACAGTAACAAAAATAAAAGAGGGCTAACAACAGAGCTCCGTGGTAGAGCACTGCCCAAGCTTGTAAGGTCCTGGGTCTGGCCTGTTGCACAGCAGAAAAGCTCTTTTTAAACATAAAGCTTGGCCTGAGAAATATGCCAGAACGGGTCTTTAAAAATCCAGCCACCCGCCCACTTTAGTATGGCCTGTGACTTTGGCCTCCTGAGGACATCTGTGTAGGGTTCTCCCTTGCCCAGCCAGGACTGGGACCTTCCTTACCTGTAATATTCACCCGTAGACTCCACTCGGCGTGTCCCTCTGGGTCTGAGCCCCAGCGCTAGCCTCTGTTGTAGCCTGGCAATTGCAGAAGTGAGGAAACAGAGAGCGTGTGGCTGCCAAGTCACCCCCGGGAGGAAACAGAGTGACCCGGGGCCCCTCCAACGGATGCCACAGGAACCTCCAAGCTGAGCCAGCCAGACCAGAGTACTGCAGAGACTTCCTGCAAAGCGAGCAAGGGGCAGAGTGGGTGTAAGCAGTAGCCACTGGGCCAGGGTGTGTGGGGAGGGGAGGGAGGGAGGGAAGGGGAGAGGGGTGAGAGAGAGAGAGAGAGAGAGAGAGAGAGAGAGAG
>CABHPR010135889.1:40977-83279 GCA_902168415.1 Peromyscus melanophrys | reverse complement strand
GGGTCATACCTCAGTTGGTACATCCCTTTCCTACCCCCCACTCCCTCCCTCCCTCCCTCCCTCCCTTCTCCTCCTCTTCTTCTTCTTTACTTTCATTTTTAGATAAAGTCTCATATAGCCATGCTGGACTTGAACATGCTATGTAGTTGTGGCTAGCATTCTACTCCTGATCCTTCTTCCTCCACCTCCCAAGTGACAGAATTAAAAGTGTACATTGCCACATCTGGTTTATGTAGTGGTTGGGATGAAACTCGGGGCTTTGTGTATTGTAGACAAGTGATCTACCAACTGAGGTATGACCCCAACCTTAGTGGCTTAACTTCTGTGGACAGCAGTTCATTATAGTTTGAAAAATTCTTGACACCTGGTGCAATGAAATGGTTTTAGAATTCTCTACCCCATGCAGAAAAGAAAGCAACATCTTTGGGAGTGATGTTTCTTCCTGACAAGGGCTAAAGAACTGGAAACTGAAGAAAAACACACCTTGGGAATTAAGAGGATAGGGTAAGTGAGAAATACTCCATAAAGAACAAAATGTTATAATGAGAAGTTGTCCTAAGACTTGAAAAGCACTTAGATCAGGAGACAGAGTTTTCTCCCTGAAACCTTTCATGTTCTTGTTGCAAGAGGAAAATACTTTGAGTCCTAGGCCTGTCTGATTCTTTTGAAGTAGGATTGCTTACATGAACAAAGTGATCATAAGATCTCTTATATGTAAAGTGGAAGAGAAACTTCCCTTTTAGAAGTCATATCTGAAATGCACTGAATGTCACTCTAACTTTAAGGCTATTAGTAATCAATTCTTCTAAGAAGCCATATTTCAGGCTGTTCTCTTAATATCCTGCTTGCTAATAGCTTCCTTTTCGCAATCACCATTAAATCTTTCTCAAGAGTCTCAGGGAAATGCAAGGAAAAAGTTATGTGCGAACTCGAGATTCTTCTTCATAAATATTTCCTAGCTACCATCAATCACTGTCATGTTGTCTACTGAAACAAATCTAGTCCTTTTCTTGCCAGACAATACCCACAGTGAAGTTTTGGTGCCTAACTCTTAGGAAGCTAAACTATTTTTGAGACAACATGTTCACATTCGTCTTTTCGCCTTAATACAAAATATTTGATTCAATTCATCAAAGGAAATAAGTGTAGCAGGCAGTTTAGATAATAAATGTAATGTCTAGTAACATTTTATCAAATTAATTTCTAGTAACATTGGTGTTGTTTTCCACTATCTTAGCCTGACTAACAGTGCTGGACTTGAACTGGTAACATATGGAAGAATTCCTTTTCTTAACCCAAGTAGAATTACATTTCCTTAGAAGTGCGTAAATTCAATGGGCAGCAGGAAAGCGAGGGGAGAGGGACTTTTTATTGTTGTTGTTTTCTTTTTGTTCTTGTTTCAGAGGTTTATTACCATACATGGTGGATGAGAGCCAGTTGAAAACTCAAAGGCTTCTCATCCTCTTGAGTGAGAATTAGAAGGTCATTGGAAAGACTTCTTTTAGGGTCTAAGGCCCAGTTCCAGGAGTAGAAGCAAGTTAGTTGCTTAAACTGGGGAGATAATGGCCATATACTACAGTAAATGCAGTGAAGGAGTAATTACTAAATGTTTTTAAAAGGCATTTATAAATTCTTGAGTAATCTTTCTTTTTTACCTCATGCTTTTTCAAGATACCTGCCAAGGTTCCTGGGCTTTTGCCAGACTATACTTCTGAATCTATCTATACTTTTCTATGCATGTCCAAGATAGGACAGTCTTCAACAGTGTAGATCACCTCATCTCCACATGCTGGCTAGTTTTATGTCAACTTACCACAAGCTAGAGTTCTTTTGGAAGAGAGAGGCTCAATTGAGGAAGTGCCCTTACCAGACTGGTTTGTGGACAAGCCTGTAGGAGTATTTTCTTGATTGATAATTGATGTTAGAGGTCCCAGTTCACTGTGGGCAGTGTCACCCCTGGGCTGGTGTCCCTGGGTGCTATAAAAAGCAGATAGAGCAAGCCATGGGGAGCAAGCCAGTAAGCAGCATTCTTCCATGGCTGCTGCTTCAGTTTCTGCCTCCAAGTTCTTGCCTGTTTGAGTTCCTACCCTGACTTCCTTTAACAATGAACTGTGAGGGGCTGGAGAGATGGCTCAGTGGTTAAGAGCACTGGCTGCCCTTCTGTAGGACCTGAGTTCAATTCCCAGCACCCACATGGCAGCTTACAACTGTCTGCAACTTCAGTTCTAGGGGACCTGACACCCTCACACAGACATACATGCAGGCAAAATACCAATGCTTATAAAATAAAAAAAATTAACAGTGATATGGAAGTGTAGCAAAGTAAATGTTCATGGTGTTATATCAAAACATACCTTTGGCAGTAAACAACAGCTCTATAATTGGGCTTAAGACCAGTTCAACAAGTGGGAAATCATGCCTATTATTGGAAACCTAACAAACTACCCAGACATAGTGAAGTCATGGATCTTGGAAGAGAACCTACAGCCACCACTTAATTAAGCCAGCAATAACGCCTAGCTACATTCTAATATGTGTCCTTATACCCACAGATAAGTGTGGTTCTCATGCCTCATCAAGGAAACTTCTCTTTGTAATAGAAGGAAACCATTACAGAAAACCACAGCCAATCAAAATGCTGAGTTGTGGATCCCAGTTTCAAAGGATACATCTATAATACAATTTCTACACCTATAGCTGAGGAATCATTGTGGTAGAGGGTTTGGAAAGATTGCAAAAGCCAGAGGAACAAGGAGTTTGCTGTGAGATCATGTCTTCTACGAATGTCTGAAGCTGAATGTACAGTTCTCCCCAACATGACTACATGAGTATGAGCTGAACAAGGAAAACAACAGTAGACATGCTAATGTAGGTCTGGAAAGCCCAGGAAGACTCAACCCTATACAAAGAACTACAGATAACTAAGGAATGCTGAGAGTGGGAGAAACGGTCTTCCCCAGGGTAGAGTGCAGCAATTGGTTATCCAATTTGTCACCCCTGAAATCATACATGTAAATGACATCATACAGACTGAGGAGATTGTACTTATATATTAAATATATACATATATACATATATACATATATGTGCATATATATGCATATATACACATATGTATGTAATTAAGGAAAAAGAGTCTGAATTTAAAAAAGAGAAAGGGGGGTGTATGGGAGGGTTTGGAGGGAGAAAGGGAAGGGAGAAATGTTGTAACTACATTTTAATCTCAAAAAATAAAAGATTTTTTTAAAATCTTTAAAATATTCAAACTATGAAGTATGTCACTATAAATATATATATACATATATACACACTTATCAAAGTTTAAGGAACATTTAGCATTAAAAGTGAATTCCAGGGCTGGAGAGATGGCTCAGAGGTTAAGAGCACTAGCTGCTCTTCCAGAGGTCCTGAGTTCAATTCCCAGCAGCCACATGGTGGCTCACAACCATCTGTAATGAGATCTGGTGCCCTCTTCTGGCATGAAGGGATACATGCAAGCAGAACACTGTATACATAATAAATAAATAAATCTTTAAAAAAAAGTGAATTCCATAAAAATTGTTCATAATGGTGTGTTATTGTTAGCTCACAAGACAGGACGGTATATAATGTATCGTTGAGATGTCAAGCGTTGGTGGGAGAAATTTGGGGGAAGACAGTGGGAAGGAGACTATATGGGGAAAATAAATAGATAAATGAACAAATACCCAGGCCTAATTATGTATTTCATTTGATCTATATTAATTTTGGTGAACTGGACTCAGATTTGTCTCAGCAATTCCATGTGTGGGTGGACTTTTTACCTGGACCACACACATAGATATCCTTGAGGATGGGTTGTAGAGAGAACAGAGCATGCTTCAGTGACTGAGTTCTACCCTAACTCTCCTGACTACTGTATTTTGGTATTCTCATCCACTTTCAGTTGAACCATGATGACTGAAGGGTCTCTTCACTCTCTCTATTGATGCATTTTACACCGAGAAGAGAAAAGGAAAGGTGGCCCTGATCTGAGAGTCACCTAAAGACATGTGTCTTCACAAACATTGGAATGAGCCATGGTTTTACACTTGAAAGCACAGGGGAATTCCAGGGTATATTCAAAATGGAAAAATTTGAACTGAATTCAGGTGTAGTGAAAAGATGTCATTGGGAATGGGAATATGGCAACAAAAATCCAGGTCACTTCAAGGTAGTGTGAGTTGGTTGGGTTAGTCTCTAGTTTGAAGTGTGTGTGTGCATGTCTGTGTAAGGGGTTGCATTTATTAACAGAAGAAGCAGGATGGCTTCCCTTGAAATTCTGATGACAGTGGAGATGCTGGTAGAAAAAAAAAAGTGGTCCTTGGAAGGTCTGCATGCAACCGGGATCCTAGGCCAGCAACCTTGGCAATATGCGAGTGATAGCTGGAATGGGTAGGTCTGTGTTTTTTCCTCCAGGGTGGTCTAGCTCATGCTAAGAATCAGTCTGTCTTCTTGCTGAAGGGCAGAATTTTGGCCGGCATCCTCGATAGCCCTGGGAAACAAGCAAGGGAAGAGAACTTCACATTATCTCCTTCCATCTGCTCCCTGACTCTAGCGTCTCTCTCCAGAAAAGAAAACACTGTAATCAATTCAGTTTTACTTTCTACTTTCACATTACGAGACTTTTGAAAAGTCAAATTTACCTTACTTTGAGAGGGATAATTTATTAATATTTTTATCATGTCAGCTACATATTTATAGCATTGGATACTTTTTTATTTTCCTTTATCATAAAATTTTATCTTCAAATAAGCCAATAAATTTAAATAACACAATCACCTAAATCAGATTATCATTTTCATATGACCTTGTGTAGGCATTACCTGAATCCCCTTTTCTGTGCCTTCCTTAGAGAAAAAATAACAGTGTGAATAAGAACTTGAAAGTAATAACAAGACAAACCAGTGTGTGTGTGTGTGTGTGTGTGTGTGTGTGTGTGTGTGTGCACTTTACAGTTCTTAGTCAAATACTATAACATGGATAATGTAAGCTAACACATAAAAAACACATTCAGCAAATAAATTTGTTTTGATATTGTCTCAGGGTTTCTATTATGACAAAAACATTAGGACAAAGAAGCAATTTGGAAAGGAAAGGGTTTATTTCAGCCCTCAAGTTTTACACTATAATCCATCATCAAAGGAAGTCAGGACAGGAATCTGGAGACAGGAACCGGAAGACAGCAATTGAAACAGAAGCCATAAAGGAACACTGCTTGCTGCCTTGTTTCCCATGGCTTGCTAAGCCTACATTCTTATACACCCAGGACCACCTACAATACCCAGGTAGCACTCCCCACAACGAGCTGGGCCTTCCCACATCAATTATTAAGCAAGAAAATGCCTCCAGAGTCTTGCCTACAGGTGGATCTTGCAGAGGAATTTTCCCGATTGAGATTCTCAACTCTCAGATGGCTCTAGCATGTGTCAAGTTGATAAAACACTAGTACACAGTTCTAAATTAAGTTCTGAAGCAAGCAAAACTAGAGATGGTTTAAAGCAATTCTTCCAATGAAGAGGTCTGATCTTGGCATCAAAGGTAAATGCATATCTTGAGAATCTTGCATCCAGATTTTGTCCTATTGTTCACCTTTGGAATGTAAAGAGATGCTGAGTTCACTTACAGAGCATCATCACAAAGGAACGAGGCTAGTAACAGAGTGATGGTTGGTGCTGGCAAATCCCTTATTGGAGTTCTCATACCAAAACAACCACTAGTGAAGCACAGATATCTGCTTGAAAATTTTTTTTTCATTTCTGCATGCACTGGGCTACTACAATTTAGGGGAGAGAATGTCAGGATAGACAGGACAATCTGTAGGAATGTCTTACCTCCAGATGGGAAAGAGAACCCTGAACCCCAAGTAATGTACAAACAACAACTGTTCATATGTATTGATTTTCCTTTCACCTGAGCTTAGACTTCATCCCAGGGAAAAGCATTACTAGATAGAAATCAAAAGAAAAGAATATGACTCATACACCATGAGTATCATCATCCTACAAGTAATTTTTCTTCCTAGCATCTGACAGAGCTGGATTGGAAAGGGGACTGCTGATCTGGTTACAGAGCCTGTACTGACAAATAGTTGCCTGCTCTCCTGCCAGGCATGAAAGTTCCCTTTAAATTGGGGGAAATAAATGAGAACCACTTGATTCTCTCTTCTGTGAGCCTGAAGTGGGTTTAAAAATGTAACTTATAAGTTAATGTTGCTTATTTCTTTCTACTTTTAAAGATCGCTACCAGAAGTTTTATTTTTCTATAATCAAACTCCTCCAAAGAGATCCATTGACTTATGAGTAGAGATTCTATAGTATATTCATTCACTTATTCATTCATTATCTCAGTAAAGAGAGCCTTGTTCAATTATTGATTATTCAGTAGTTGAATGAGTACCCAGTACTCTATCCTAGACCATACAGTGAATGTTCAGGTATATTCCAATCTGTGAAACATATCAAATAATTAATTATTTATGTGATCAATTGTTTCAATAACATGTTTAATGGAACCACAGAGAAAAGTTTACGGCATCTTACAAATGCTGATCTATGTTTTTGCTTCTTAGTTTTGTCAATTTGACACAGCTAGCATCATCCAGAAAGGGGCAATCTCAATTAAGAAAATGTCTCTGTCAGACTGGCCTATAGGCAGTGTCTGTGGCATTCAAAATACTTATTAATAATTGATGTGGAAGGACCCAGTCAATGCTGGGTACTGCCAAACTAGGGCAGGTGGTTCTGGGAGGTACAAGAGAGTACACTGTGCAAGTCATGGGGGGCAAGCCAGTAAGCAGTATTCCTCCATGGCCTCTGGTTCAGTTCTTACCTCCAGGTTCCTGTGTTGAGTCCCTGTACTGACCTGCCTCAATGCTGGGCTGTGAAAAAATAGGTTTGTATAAAACAAATAAGTTCTTTCCTCCAAAAGTTGCTTGTGTTCTTAGTATTTAATCAAAGCAACAGAAAATCAAACTAATCCACTGGTGGCATACTAAGTTGTAGATGACAGCTCTGCAAATTGTTAAAGCATCACAAAGAAACAATTGTAAGATATTACCCCCTTCTCACAATCTCTGCACCACCCTTACCCCAGCATATCCCATAGGCAGGACAGACTGTAGGCTGTAGGTTTTGTGGCTGGGTTGGTGTCCCAATTCCTCCACTGCTAGTCTTGCCTGGTCTCAGGAGATGGCTAGTTCAGGCTATGAATCTGCTAATGGTAGGAATCTTAGCTGGGGTCATCCTTGTAGATTCCCAGGAGTTTCCCTTGTACCAGGTTTCTACCTGACCCTTAAATGCCCCCCATTTCTAGTCATCTCTTTCAGTACTCTCCCCCTCCAACCCCCCCAAACTGATCCCTTGTGTTCCCATCCCTACCCACCCCCAGGCCACCCAAGAGATCTCTTCTATTTTACTTTCCCAGGGAGATCCATGCATCCCCCTCTGAACCCTCCTTGTTACCTAGACTTTCTGGGTCTGTGGATTGTAGCATGGTTATCCTTTACTTTATAACTAATGTCCACTTATAAGTAAGTACATACCATCTTTGTCTTTTTGGGTCTGGGTTACCTCACTCGGGATGATTTTTTTTCTAGTTCTGTCCATCTGCCTGCAAATGTCCTGATGTCATTATTTTTAACAAATTAGTAATACTCCATTGTGTAAATGTACCATATTTTCTTTATCCATTTTTTTTGGTTGATGGGCATCTAGGTTGTTTCCAGGTTCTGACTACTACGAGTAACTCTGCAAGGAACATAGCAGAGCAAGTGTCCTCGTGGCATTATTGAGCATCCTTTGGGTGTGTCTGTCTTAGTTAGGGTTTCTCTTGCCACAAAGAGACACCATGACCTTGGCAACTCCTACAAAGGAAAAACGCTAAATTGGGGTGACTTTAGTTCATTATCATCATGGTGTGACAGGGTTGCCTGCAGCAGACATGGTGCTGGAAAAGTAGCTGAGTGTCCTACATCTTACACACAACAGGAAGTGAACTGAGACACTGGGTGGTATCTTGAGACCTCAAAGCCCGCCTGCATGTTGACACACTTCCTCACAGATCACACCTACTCCAACTAGGTCACATCTCCTAATAGTGCCCTTTCCTTTATGGCTATTTATTTTAAAATGCCCAAGAGTAGTATAGCTAGGTCTTGTGAAAGATCAATTCTCAATTTTCTGAGAAATCACCGTATTTATTTCCAAAGTACCTGTACAAGTTTGCACTCCCGCCAGCAATGAAGGAGTGTTCCCCTTGCTCCACATCCTCTCCCTCATAAGCTGTCATTTGTAGTTTTGATCTTAGCCATTGTGACAGGTCTAAGATGGAATCTCAGAGTTGGGTGGCCAACCAATTACTGGTCCAACATGAGACATGTGCTATGAGAGTGAGCTCACCCTTGCCACTGCCTAGGGCTAGATGGCCCAGAGTCCTAGGTTAGAACCAAACAAGACTGTCGAAAAAGTCAACATAATGATGTTTAACAATATTCTGCTATACTCATAGATTGGTGACCACCCCAATTGTCATCAGAGAGCCTTCATCCAGTAACTGATGGAAACAGATGCAGAGACCAACAGACAAACATTGGGCTGACCTCGGGGATACAGCTGAACAGAGGGAGGAAGAATTGTACAAATCAGAGGGGTGAAATATATCACAGGAAAACCCACAGAAACAACTAACCTGGGCTCATAGGAGCTCACAGAGTCTGAACCAATAGTCAGGGAGCCTGCATGGGACTGACCTAGGCTCCCTACATATATGTGACAGTTGTGTAGCTTCGTCTATTTGTGGGACTCCTAACAGGGGGTAGGGACTATCCCTAATGCTTTGGCTGGCTCTTGGGAACCTATTCCTCATACTGGGTTTACTTGCCCAGCCTTAATACAAGGGGAGGAACTTAGTCCTACCTCAACTTTGATATGCCATGCTTTGTTAATACCCATGGGAGGCCTGCCCCTTTCTGAACAGAAACAGAGGAATGGATTGGGGAGGAGAGAAGGAAGGAGGAAAGGAGAGGACAGGATGGAAGGGAAACTGCAGTTGGGTTGTAAAATGAATGAATACATTTTTATATATATATATATTCAAAAAATATTACTACCTTCTCAGAGCCTTGCCCAAGAGATTCTCTCACCCTTCAAAGAACTACTTCACCAACCTTAAGAGATTTGCCCCACCACAATTCAAAGAGCTCTGCTTCAGAGTGCTTAAATAGCCGCTTTATCAGAGAGCTTTGCCCAAGGAGGCTCAGAGAGACCCTGCTCCCCAGAGACCCCTGATCCATAAAAAGTCAGTGACCCCTGCTTTCCAGGAAGTCTTCCTCTGAGGCTCATTTCACACAGCGGTGTTATTCCTAAATGGGAACCGGACATTGGTTTTTTAACAAATGTCTTTTTCATGGGACAACTTAAAGACTAGGGAATCTCTAGAGTTAAATTTAATGAAAAATATATTGGAAGTGCACTAAGAAAAGTATAATAGATTGCTAAAAATATATAAAAGAAAATTGAAACTCAGTGGAGTAGCCTACCTAATCCTGGCAGGATGTCTGGAATGTCTTCAAAAAAGAAAACCACTGAATTAATTTGAATCTTAAAATTCCAATTACTTAGTGCTCTCAGCTAAGTAAAATGTTGTTAATGTTTTCTGAAAAAAAAAAACAATAGGAAAGGTGATTTAAAAAAATCAATTGCCAATGCATGAATAGTAAGTGTTAAAATGTAGCTAACAATAATAAAAACAGTAACATTTTAATGAAAATGTCCTATAAAAACTATTTGCCTAAGTTTTAAAATATTAAAATAAACAAGAAATTTGTTTTCTAAGGGGTTCTTGAGCAATTGCCTGGCAAATTAGGAAGAAGATTGGTTTATAGCATCTTGCACCACATCAGATTAGATCTAGATGAAATGAAAATATAACTATCAAGATTTTCATCCACACTTACCTGTAGAGATAAAAGAGACAAATATTTTAGATTTGTTTTTCACAAAATGTATGGAGAAAAAAGGCACCCACAGTTCAAAGTACAAGTATGAAATAAGAAGGGAAAAGATCAGCACATTATTATATATCTTATGAAGCACACATTTATGAAGTTTTAAAGTCACAACTCATCTGATTTAAAGACCTATAGGGACATAGAAGAGTAATTTAGATTTAAGTCCCTGCTCACCTCTGCAGAATTCCATAGTACAGGACACAAACTGAATACCTGCATATGTGAACCTCATAAAACTTTAATAGAAAATTAAGGTAATCATTCTTTTTCTTTAAATAGATATTTATCATTTGTTCATGTTGGAGAACTTCATTTTTAAAGATTTATTTTTATTATTTTTCAATTTTGTGTGTTTGTGAGTGTGTGGGGATGTGCATGTGAGTTCAGGTATTTGCAGATACAAGAGGCACTGGGTTCCTCAGAGATAAAGGAGAAAATGGTTGTAAATTGCGGAATGTGGGCACAGGGAACCAAACTAGGGTCCTACAGAAGAGTACCTAAAACTCTTAACCACTGAGCCATAACTCCAGTCCCCTATTCATACTTATTTTTAAGAAAACTGCATACTCTCTTCTCTAATAGCAATCCTAATTCAGATTTCTGCAAATGTTCCCCTTTCTACACTTCTTCACCAATGGTTGTTATGTTTAATCTTTTAATAATAATCACTCTTAATGATATGTGATGATATTTCATTGTGATTTTGGCTTCTATTCTCTTGATGTTGAACACATTTAATTCATCCAATCATCATTTTTATGTCTTAGGAAATCTCTGTTTAGATTTATTTTTCATTTGACAAGGTATTTCTTCCCTTTTCTGCTGTTGAGTTTTTAGATTTCCTTATGTATTCTAAAATATCACATATGACTTGAAGGCCTGAAAACAGAATCTAGGAGACATTGTTGATATGAAAATATTAAATTGGTTTCCAGGGAGATACTGCCTCAGGTGTTGCCCAATGAGACAAAGCGATGGAGGAAGGAAGGAAGACTGTACTTGGACACAAGGCAAGTATCAACAGATAAAAGAAAACTGAAATAATACCTTGAATCCTATCTGACTACTATGGATTAAAGTTGGATATGCCGGGCGGCGGCGGCGGCGGCGGCGGCGGCGGTGGTGGTGGTGGTGGTGCACACCTTTAATCCCAGTACTCAGGAGGCAGAGCCAGGCGGATATCTGTGAGTTCAAGGCCAGCCTGGTCTACAGAGCAAGATCCAGAAAAGGCGCAAAGCTACACAGAGAAACCCTGTCTCGAAAAACCAAAAATAAATAAATAAAAATAATAAAATAAAAATAAAAAAATAAAGTTGGATATCAACAATAGAAACAACAGAAAGATTACAAACTCATGAACTGAACAACTCATTACTGAATGAAAAATAGGTAAAGAAAGAAATTAAAAGCTTTTAGAGTTGAATGAAAATGAAAACCTCTGGGACACAAGGAAGGCAGTTCTAAAAGGCAAGTTCATAGAACTATGTACCTATACTAAAATATTGGAGAGATTTCATATTAGTAACTTAACATCACACTTGAAAGCTCCAGAACAAAAAAGAAGAAATAACACCAAACAGGAGTAGATGGTAAGAAATAATCAAACTCATTGCTGAAACCAATGAAATAGAAACAACAACAAAGAATCAATGAAACAAAGAGATGGGTCTTAGAGACAAATAGGAAATCAAGAGAATCACAAGGACATGCTTTAAAAACAAATATATGACCAAATGGAAAATCAAACAAAAATGGATAATTTTTAAATATATATCACTTACCAAAGTTAAATCAAGATCAGATAAGCAATTTAAACAGAGCTATAATCTCTAATGAAATAGAAGAAGTAACTAAAAGTCTCCTATCCAAAACAGCCCTGGGCCAGATGGTTTTAGCCCAGAATTCTGACAGATTTTCAAAGAAGAATTAGTGACAATACTCCTCAAATTATTCCACAAGATAGAAGCAGAGGGAACTTTGCCAAATTCTTTCAACAAGGCCACAGTTACTCTGGTATTTATACCACATAAAAACTGAGCAAAGAAATGAAAATTCCAGACCAATTTCCCTTATAAATATAGATGCAAAATTTCTCAATAAAATACTTGCAAACTGAATCCAAGAACACATAAAAAGATAGTATGCTATGACTGAGTAGGATTATCCCAGAGAAACAGGGATGGATCAACATACAAAAAAGGGTAAGTAATCCGCCATATGAACAAACCAAAAGACAAAATCCACATGATCACGTCATTAGATGAAAAGGCCTTTGACAAAATTCAACACCCATTCACGGTAAGTCCTGGATACAAGGGGCATACCTCAATATAATAAAGGCAGATTAGAGCAAGCCCACAGCCAACATCAACCTAAATGAAGAGAAACTCATAGCATTTCAACTAAAATCAGGTACAAAACAAGACTGTCCACTGTCTCCATACCTATTCAATATAGTACTTGAAGTCAGCTAGCACAATCAAGCAACTGCAGGAGATCAAGGAGATTCAAATAGGAAGGGAAGAAGTCAAAGTATCTTTATATGTAGATAATATGAAGAAGTAACTAAAAGTCTCCTGTCCACTTATGTATGCATAAGTGACCTAAATAGCCTAGGTAGTTCCTATAGCTGATAAACACTTTCAACAAAGTAGCAGGATATAACATTAACACACAAAAATCAGTAGCCTTCCTCTATATGAATGGCAAAAGGATTGAGAAAGAAATCAGGGAAACAATCCTCTTCAGATTAGCCTCAGAAAATATCTTGGGGTAACTCTAACCAAGCAAGTGAAAGACTTGTATAATAAAAACTTTAAGACATTGAAGAAATAAATTGAGGAAGATATAGGAAGATGGGAATATCTCCTATGCTCATGGATCAGCAGGATTAACATAGTAAAAATAGTTACCCTACCAAAAGCAATCTACAGATTCACTGCAATCCTCATCAAAATTCCAGCACAGTTTTTCACAGATCTTGAAAAGACGATACTCAACTTCATATGGAAACATGAAAAACTCAGGATAGATTAAACAATCCTGAATAATAAAAGGACTCCTGGGTGTTTCACCATCCACAATATCAAATTATACTACAGAGTTATAGTAATAAAAACAGTGTGGTATTGGCATAAAAACAGACACATCTATGGACTTCTGGTTTTTCATAAAGAAGCCATGAATGCTCTCTAGAAAAGAGACAGCATCTTTAAAAATGGTGCTGTTCAAACTGAAAGGTTTCATGTGGAAGAATGCAAATAGATCCATAGTTATCCCCCAGCACAAAGCTCAAGTCCACATGGATAAAGGATCTCAACATAAGACCAGATACATTGAATCTGATAGAAGAGAACATGGAAAATAGCCTTGAACAATTGGCACAGAAAAAGGCTTTCTGAAGAGAGCACAAATATCACAGGCACTAAGAACAGCAATTAATAAATGAGACCTCATTAAACTGAAGAGCTTCTGTTAAGGCAGAGGACACTATCATTCAGATAAAGTGGCAGCCTAAGAAATGGGAAAAGATTTTTACCAATTATACATAGCACAGAGGGCTAATATCTAATATAGGTCAATACTTAAAAAATTGAACATCAGCTGGTTGGTGGTGGAACATGCTTTAATCCCAGTTCTTGGGAGGCAGAGGCAGGTAGATCTCTGTAAGTTCTAGGACAGAAAACCCTGTCTCAAAAAATCCAAAGAAAAAAATGTACATCAAGAAAACAACACAATTAAAGTGGGGATACAGATCAAAACAGACACAAATGGCAGAAAAAAACATTTAAAGAACTGTTCAACTTCCTTAGCCATCAAGAACATGCAAATCAAAAGTACTTTGAGAGTTCATCTTACACTAGTCAGAATGGCCAAGATCAGTAAAATGAATGGCAGCTCATTCTTGTGAGGAGGTGGGGTAAGAGGAACACTCATCCATTGCTGGTGGGAGTGCAAACTTGCACAACACTGTGGAAATCAGAATGGTAGTTCCTTAGGGCATATATCTACCTAAAGATTGAGCTATACCACTTTTGGGAATATACCCAAAGAACACTACATTCTACTAGAGATACTTGCTCAATCATGTTTGTTGCTTTACTCATAACAGCCAGAAATTAGAAACAAATGAGATGTCTGTCAATAGACAAATAGATTAAATAAATGTGGTACATTTACACAGTGGAATATTACTCAGCTGTTATAAAAAATGAAATCATGAAATTCATAGGTAAATGGATAGAGGTAGAAGAAAATCATCCAAAGCAAAAAAACCCAGACTCAAAAAGACAAATAGGGAGTGTATTCACTTATATGTGGGTGTTAGCTGTCAAGTCTTCAATAATTAGGCAACAGTCCATTTAATCAGAGGTTAAGTATAGAATAAGGGACTAGGGGAAGGATTGGGTCACCCTTGGAAGGGAAAATAGAATTTGAGATGTTGGTCAAGTAGAACAACCTAAACAACCCAAGCTATTGCCAAGGATATTGGTTGTTCTCCACAAGATGATGGTAAAGCCCCATTGCTGAAGATAACACCTACACAATTCATTGACTATGAGGAAGTAAAGCTAGTGCCTATCTAGAGCCTTCACCCCTACCAATAGGAGGATGGATGCACACGTGAACTCACAGAGACTGTGACAGCATGCACAGGGCCTGTACAAGTCTGGGTCAGATGGGGCCCCAGTAATGAAAGGAAAAGTGGACACACGTAGCCAGAAGTTTTTCCGGTCTCACCTGGCCCTAAGGTCCTACAGCTGCTTATAAAATAATTACTCAGAGGCTTAATATTTATTGCAGATTATATGGCCTATGGCTTCCTGCTTCTTGCCAGCTAGCTCAGACAACTTAACTCAACCCATTATTATTAATCTATGTATCACCACATGTTCCATGGCTTTACCTGTATCCCATTGCATGTTGTTCCTTGGATGGCCGGTTGGCATCTCCCTGACTCCATCCTTCTCTCTGTGTCTCTGCTTGAAATTCCTGCCTGCCTCTAAACTGCCTTTCCATAGGCCAAAGCAGCTTTATTTATTATCCAATGAGAGCCGTACATATTCACAGCATACAGAAAGATATCCCACAGCACTTGCCCTTTTCTTTCTAATAAAAAAGGAAGGTTTAACTTTAACATAGTAAAATTATACATAATAAAATAGTTATCAAGCAAGAATTACAGTTACAATATCTAGTCTATTTAAATTTGGCAAAATTAGAAAATATTCTACCATCTATCCTATTTTTGTGAGTCAAAGTTTTATATCTAATTTATCTTTTATCTTAACTAAGGAAAGCTATAATTATAACTATCTAGTCTTCAACTCCATCAAAGACCCCAGAAGGACATACTATTACCTAAGAAAACAGGAAGTGCATTGTAAGCAAATTCCAAAATTTTAGAATGACAGAGACATCTGGCTGCCTAGAAAGTCACCCAAAGTTCCTCTGCAACGTTGAGGCATCCATCTTCAGCCTATAGGCCTAGAGTTTCTCAGTCACTTTTCCCTGTGCCTGTGTCCTGAAGAGTGTCTGACAGTCTCCTCTGTGAAGCAGGAAACTGAAGGACCATCTTGCCTTGTTTGGGCAGACTTCAGTGGTCATTTTCTTGTGGGTCCTGCATGATCAGTTTATACAACATCTTGTCAAACAGTCCAGACAAGGGTATTTTTAACTTTTGCCACCAAGAAAGCAAATTCCATAATGAGTTTCTTCAATGCCTATCATCCTCTTTGAAGTAATTGGTGCTGCCAGGAGATGTATCTTACTGTCCAGAAAAGTCTAAGTTCTTAAAACATTTCAATTGCCATATTCTGTAGGTCTTTGAAGTGTTTGAAGATTACTTACCTCATTGAAATATATCTTTGTATATCTAAAAATTATAACTAACATGATTATAAATTTGACTATCATGGAAGACTAATTATTAATCTGTATTTCTTAATTATACATTACAATTTAAATGAGTTGCATAAACATAATACCTTAAACAAGAGTAGAAATACATATATAGTATAACAAAATTAACTTTAAATTTGTATCAATAAACCAAAATCCATAGCAATGTAAAACATTTCAAACAAGTTGTTTCTCTTTAAAAGCAGATTCAATAATCTACTCTTTCATCCTATCATATCTATATCCCCTTTTCTTCTTTAGAAAGGGATTGTATGTATAATTAACCCCCTTTAGATAAAAATAAGTGTTTATAAACAATATTTTAGGAAATTTGAGCTCCAAATGTAGCCAGAAATTTCTCCGGTTGCATCCGGCCCCACAGTCCTACAGCCGCTTATAAAATAATCACTTAGAGGCTTCTTGTGCAATATTTATTGCAGATTATATGGCCTATGCTTCTTGCTTTTGCCAGCTAGCTTGTACAACTTAACTCAACCCATTATTATTAATCTATGTATCACCACATGCTCCATGGCTTTACCTGTATCCCATTACATGTTATTCCTTGGATGGCCGGTTGGCATCTCCCTGACTCCATCCTTCTTCTCTCCGTATCTCTGCTTGAATTTCCTGCCTGCCTCCAAACTGCCTTGCCATAGGTCAAAGCAGCTTTATTTATTATCCAATGGGAGCCATACATATTCACAGCATACTGAAAGACATCCCACAGCAGACACAAGTTCCAATCCCAATCCAGAAGCTATCTCGAATTGATAGCCACTGGAAAACAAAAATGCGGTTTTTCCCAATGAAGTTTCACTGATTATACAAACTACTGTTATGGCCAGGCCCCATACTGAGCAGTAGATTAGCTAAGCAAAATAAACTCAATAGTTGAGTTTGCAGTTGTCTTCTGTTTTTTGTTTTTGGGTTTCTTTTGTTTGTTTTGTTTTGTTTTGTTTTGTTTTGTTTTTGTTTTCTGTCATAATGCTTGGTCTGGAATTGTTTTTCTTACCCTTTATGTCTTTTGCATATATGTAATGGTTTATAATTTTATGTGTTGATGGGTTTTTGTGTTTTCCAGTATGAATGCATCAGTCTCTATTTGTGTTTGTTGTGCTTTTTCGTTGGCTCATTTGTTGCTGTGTCTTTGTTTTGTCCTATTTAGGCTCATTTGTTATTATTTTATCAGTTTTATTATTTTTTAGATGCCTGTTCATTTTCTCAGATCGCAAGGAAGGCTGTGGATTTTGTGGGCTGGGAGGTGGAAAGAATCTGGGAGGAGTTGGGGGAGGTGGCTCATAATGAGAATAATTTGTATGAAAAATAACCCATTTTCAACTTTAAAAAGAAAAGATTAAATGAATAACATTTCATTGTAACTTGTGCAATATTATTTATTGGTAAAGGACTAATAATTTTATGGTTTCCATTTTATTCAATTTGATTTTACTGTTTAAGTAGCATCCAAAGTAGCAGGTTTCTTTGTGGTGGTTTCACAAGAACTTAGTTTTGGTTGAACTTCGCTGACACTTGCTCCTTCCTACCTCACTGCCTCTCCTTCCTGTTGTTACCTCTCTGCCTCCAGCATCCCCTCTGCACTTCCATGTCACATCTGTTACTCCCCCCACACCCATCCCTAAATCCTCTTTCACATCTTGTGGACCCCAGTTTAATTTCCTATACTTTGTCACACTCAGTTCCCCATAATTACAATCACATTAAAATTACAAACTAGGATCTGAATATGAGAGTGAAAATGTGGTGGTCATCAATTTGAGCCTGGCATACCTCACTTAATATAAAATTTTCTAGTTTCACCCATTTTCCTGCATGTTTCATGACTTCATTTTTTAAATGATTGAATAAAATTACATTGTATATATGAGCCATGATTTTATTACTAATTCATCTGTTGAAAGACTTTCAGGCTGATTCTATTTCTTTGCTATTGTGAAGCACAGAAATAAACATACGTGTACTAGTATCTTTGGGGTATGATATAGGCTTTTAGATATATGCCAAAGAGTAGTACAGCTAGGTTGTATGGTAGTTCAATTTTAGTTTTTTGGGAAATTTCCTGATTTGTTTCCATAGTAACTGCACCAGTTTGCACTCCTACCAACAGGGAATAGTGTTTCTCTATTATTTGTTTGTTTATTTATTTAAATTTTAATTTTTTTAACCTCTGCACCAGTATTTGTTGTCATTTCTTTTTTTGGTAATAGCTGTTCTGACTGGGATCAGATGGAGCCCCAAAGTAGCTTTCATTTGCATCTCCCCAGTGACTACAAATGTTAGACACTTTAGAAAGTATCTGTCAACCATTTATATTTGTCCTTTTGAGAACATTCCAGTTGACTGGCCCATATATTGAGTGGGAGGTGGGTTTCTATATTTAATTTTACCTTTGTCTGAAGGACATGTGCCAAAGATTTTCTCCATGTCTGTTGGTTCCTCTGATATGTTCTCACAAAAGCAATAATGATAATGATAATGATAGTGATAATAAGTTAAACAAAAATTTAAAGGAATTAGCTAAAATAAGAGTATGTGGGCTTGCTTTTTGTTTTAGGTGATATGGGAGACACTGTTGGAAACCAGTGACATCAATAAGCAGCAATCATCATCATCAAGCATAAGTATATGTCAGGTGTCCTACTCTGAAATTGTGAATTCTTACATAATTTTCAAATTAACAAGGTAGGTAGACTTTTTAGTTCATTTGAGACAGAAAAGTTGATGACATATTAAATCTATTTCCCATGCTTTCATGAATAATTTAACACAATGGCCCACACAAAGATAAGGGACTTGGGGTGCTTCACAGGGTAGCAGGAAACCTGCCTCTGTCTGTGAACCTATCTTTATCTTATCGCTGTTGCCTACACTTTTGAGGCAGGAGTGAGATAGACCTTCAAGTTCTGACTAGAAATGCGTCTGACCTGTTCATGGGAAAGGATACCATACAGAGAGGAAATTGAGAAGAAATCACATGCTGTCATTGAGGACACACATATTGGATCTATTTTATAATTTTGCTCAAAAAAAAATGTTCTCATCTCATATAAAGATGAAGAGTTTCCTGGAGACAAACCTAGCATACTGGAAATTTTCTCCTGTAATTGGCCTTCCTCATCTTGATGCTTAAAAGTGAAGTGCAGGAAATGTGATCAAATCAGTCAACTCATTTGAAATGTAGTAGGAAACAAACAGATGTAAAACATTAAAAGGTCTGATCGATTTTGCTACATTCAATCAATATTTTTTTCATTCCCAATTCAGCGGGTAGTCTTCTTTTAAACAACCATGTCAGCCAAGAATGACTAAAAACTGCATTTGATTTTACCACATACTGTGAGGTGAAAATTAACCACAGGGAAGCAGAAGTCAGAAGATTCAATAGAAAATTCATTTCTCTCTCCCATATGAAAAGTTCTCTATGTAGAACATGTTAATACAAAGTACCCTGTAATTTAGATGTTGAGAACTAAAGTGTACTTGAATCTGATTCTTAACAAGTCATATGTTTCAGATCATTGTCTTTTTGGATTAGTGAGCTTGGCTTTGAACTTTCAATAATCAGTAGTTCTGTAATTAATAATTTAGTTAATAAACAAAATTGAACACTTTTTCTAGTATTAGAATGCTAACTTTTGAAAACTCTTACGATAAAGCCTTGAATTTTTAACTACTAAATTTTGTATATAAATCTCAAACTCCAAATTTAAGAGTGTAAGCTGCGCCAGCTTACACTCCTACCAACAGAGAATAGTGTTTCTCTATTGTTTAAAAATGAAGCCTTCTCTTCATTTTTTATAAAAAAAAAAATCTATCCATTCTCTTAACTGTGTTATTATCCAGTTAAATATTGTGTGAGATACTAAGCTACATAGGAAGATAGGTTATATGATTAGCATATGACCTCAGCATTTCTTTTCACCCTAAATCAACATGCATGCTCTATCTTACAGGAATGAAAAATGCGGGTCCTTCCATGAGGACATCACAATGCGGTGGAAGAAACTTGCCAGTAATCAAAATTATAAATTTGATTTTTGCAAACTATTATGGTTTGAATCTGATCTGTCCCACCAGGCTTGTACGTGTGAATACTTGGTGCTCAGGCAGCAGAGTTATTTGCAGAGCTTGTGAAGCCTTGGGGATACAGTGCCTGCTTGTAAGATATAACTTATTAAGGCAGACCTTTGATGACTGTGACCCTGTAGGGCCCTGTCTCTGCCTCCTGGTGGGCTGTTGCTGTCTGACCAGCTACCTTATGCTCTTGCAAACATGTACTGAGTCACCCCTGCTGCTATGCCTTTCCCACCATGAAGGACTAAAATACCCCGAAAAGCTGATCCCCAAATAAATTCCCCCCCCCCTTAATTTTCTTTTGTCTGCTATGTTGTCAAAGCAATGAGAAACTATGGAAGCCTTCTTTGAAGCAATTAAATGGACACAGAAAGATGGGTAAGAGGAATCAAGTGAGAGTGGAAGGTACAAGAGGCATTTGGAAAGCTGGTCTGTTCTGATATTTATTGGAAATTGTATAAATGTAGATAGGAACCGGGAATCAGAGGTGTTGTGGGATGTCTTTCTGTATGCTGTGGTGTGGGATGACTCATCCCTAACAGGCTTGAGGGCCATCCAGCCCAAACAAGTAAAAAAGATACTTTCTGAGAGCCAGCCTGGGTCTGCCTAATGGCCTTAGCAACAGCAGCTGAAACATGATCTGGAGATGACTTGGACCAATGAGAGGCAGCATGTCACATCAGCAGATGCATATTCATCAGACCTTCCCCCAGGGTGGGGTGGAGGGTATATAAGGGTTGCCTCTTCCTAAATAAACTGAGCTTGTTGTTTCCAACATTCTCCCTGAGTCTGTGTGGTTTGACTCTGTGTCTACTTGGCCCCCTCCCCCAAAGGGAACAACAGCACAGGACCCTGCTACACTGTAAATATATGTTGTTCCCATTGGTTAATAAATAAGCTGCTTTGGCCTTTGGCAAGGCAGCTTAGAAGCAGGTGGAAAATCCAAGGAGAGAGACAGGAAAGAGAATGGTGGAGTCTGGAGAGACACCAGCCTGATGCCTGAGGAACAACATGCCAGCAGACTGGTAAGCCACAGAACATGCTGCAAAATATAGATTAATAGAAATGGATTAATTTAAGATATAAGAACTAGCTAGCAAGGGGCCTGCCATAGACCATACAGTTTGTAAATAATATTAAGCTTCTGAGTGATTATTTTATAAGCGGCTGTGGGACCATGGAGCCAGGCGGGACCCGAGAAACCTTGTGACTATACAGAGAGAAAATGGTGAGTCCTCATTGGAGAAAAGAATAAAAGCACAAACCCTATATTTAATGAGAGATTTTACTAAGGGCTATAGTGAGATGTGATGATTTGAATGATAAATATTCCCCCATTGAGCCCTTGTTTTTGAACATTTGCTTTACAGTTGGTGGTTTTGTTTGAAGAGGTTTATATGGTACAGTCTTGCTGGATGAAGTATGCCATTGAGGGTAGGTTTTGACATACTTCCATGTTGCCTTCCCTCTTTGTATTTGCAATTGAGGACATGCACTTCCTCTCAGCTTCCTGCTCCAGCCACCAACAGCTGCTGCTTTCTGCCATGCTTCCCAGCCATGATGGAAGCATGACTCTTATCTCTCTCGAACAATAACCCCAAATCAACCCTTTGATCTGTAATTTGCTTTTGATCGTGATATTTTATACAGCAACAGAAAAGTAACCAATACAAGACATGTTGAGTATGGATGAAAAGGGAAGTATACATTTTAGGAAGGTCATAATAGCACTCATGAGTATTATGATACCATGGGGTGTATATGAGGAGTGGATACTGAGAGATCATTTGGAAGTCATTCTGTCACTATGAGAGGCATGGAAGATTTATTGAAAGATCTGTACAAAGGCAGTGGTGAGAGAAATGCTGAGCTGGAGCCAACCCAAGAGAAGTAAGAGTAATATACCAACCCCATGTAGAATAAATAAGGAAAAAAATCTACAAAATTGAGACAGAAATGTCTAAATAATTACATCTGTGTGGAGGTAAAGGTAAAAATAATCAACCCAGTCTCACCAAATGAACTTACTTGTTTGGGATTTGGCATTAAGATTGTGAGACAAGGGCAGAAGTCACTGAAGGTGGGGAGGTGTGCTGTGGTCAGGAGCTCACACAGAACCTACCCTTGACACCCTGCCTAGCCCCAACATCACCCCAACTCTGAGCAACAGTGGGTTATCCAAGATGAGTCTCAGCAATGGTCCAGTATTTATAGTGCTTCAGATACCAGAAACCTTAAATCAACCAAGGACTCATTGCATTGAATACTTGGAGATAAAGCTATTTAGGTAAAACAAAAAATACTGTGTGGCACATTGCAGTTTCTAATGCCACTACATAGATGAATTTCTAAATGGTCTTATTTAAAAACAAAAAACAAAAAACAAAAAAAAAATAAGGAGCCAGACATAGGGGTAAAAGCCTTAGAGATATCAGGGAAATAGTTATCAGGAAACCCACAGCTAATCTTACCTCACCAACTCAGCAGCTTCCAAATGCAAGCTACTTCCTATCTATCCATGCCTATATGCCTTGCTGTTCTGCCATCTGATTTGGTCTCTGTCTAGCTATATCACTTCCTGTCTGTCTGTACAGACCTCCAGATCTCCATGGTTAACTAGTGTTGGAATTTAAGGCATGTGTCACCACACCTGGCTGTTTCCACTGTGGCCTTGAACACACAGAGATCCTGCCTGCCAAGTGATAGGATTAAAGACTTGTGCTAACATTACATGACTTTTGTGTTGTGACTGGATTTTTCCTCTGATCTCCAGGCAAGCTTTATTTATTAAAGCACAAATAAAATATCACCACATTTTCAGGTGGAAAAGATAGAGGAATGGAATGGTGAGTGCACAGTGGAGAGAGGTGGAACTAGATAGGGACAACATGGGTGGTAGGCAGTACCCTGGAGCTTGTACAGATTCTGCCCCAGAACTCACTGCCCAGCTGCATGATTGCCCTGGTTCTGAGCAACAACAAGATATCCGAGATGAAGAAACAGTTCATTTTCTGTATTGGACTTCCTCGAAAGACCTCTATAGTCTGTGCTGTCTCTGGAGGTCACGTTGTTGGTATCTGTGGTCAGCTGCCCCAGGCCATGTTGAATCCCAAGGTTCATGTGGACATCCATAGTCCTGCAGCAGCTAGGGGCTATGTTGATATCCATGGCCTATATTACCTACTACCAAAGGCCATATAGATGTCCTTGGTCTGTGCTGCTGCCTGAATCCATGTTGATATCCTTGGGCTGTGCTGCTGTCAGGGACCGTGTTGATGTGAGTGGCCTGCACTGCCACCTGAAGCCATGTTGATATCCATGGTCCATAATGCTGCTGAGGTCCTTTTTGGGGTCTGTGGTCTTGCTGCAGCCATAGATTGTGTTGATGTCCATGGCCTGTATTACCACTAAGAGCCAGACAGATGTCTATGGTCTATTCTGCCACTTGGAGTCATGTTGATATAGTGGGCCTTGTTGCCACTGAAGGCTATGTGGATGTCCATGGTCTGTGTTGCCACCTGAGACTATGTTTATATACATAGACCAGGCTACCACTGGAGACCATATTGGTATTTGTGGCCTGTATTGCCCCAGAGGCCATGTGGATATCCTTGGCCTATGCAGCCTCCAAGGGCTATGATGGTATCTGTGGCCTGTGCTGTGACAGAGGACCGTGTTGATTTATGTGGTCTGTACTGCCACAGGAGATCATTTTGAGGTTCGTGGCATTTGCTGACGATGAGGACCTTGTGGATATACATGGTCTGTGCTCCTGATGACTGTAAAAGGCAAGGAATCTACTTTTGCAGTGGTATCAATGATAACAGACACACAATTGAGAATGAGGACCATAGAAGGCTTTTGTGACAGTCCCCAATCTTAACCTGCGCCCCACCCCCAAGAAAGTGACAGCCTAGACAGAAAGTCATTGAAGAAAATTCTTAAAAAAATGTGTTGATGCTAAAGTGTAGCTCTGCACAATTGAAGGCTTCTAGCAGAGGTGTGGGATAAGGAAGGACTCAGTTCTCTTTAAGGGGCTGGCCACTGGGAGTTTGATCATGTTCCACTCCAGCGAGTATGTGGGTAACATGAATTGGACTTATTTTTTTTCCTTCTTCTTTTTTGGGGGGGAGGGGAGTGACAAAGAAGGGTGGACTTGGGAGGACTGGGAAATGAGTGTGATTGTGATGCATGGCGTGAAGTTCCCAAAGGATCAATAAAAGTTTTGCTTGAAAAAAATAAAATGGTCTTGAAAGATTTAAAAAAAGGTTGTGAGACAAAAAATGAAATCTGAACAAAAGTCTAGATACCACATTCAATTTATAGGAATATATGGCCTGTCCCAGGAAAATCGTATTGAGCATAAGCTAAAATCAAGTTACTCTCAACTCAATGCAATGTTGAAAACACGAACGCTGCAGGCAAAGGAGGAAAGCATAGAAACAAAGACAGCTACAGAGTGGTAGGAAGGAAGCAAGGAGAACATACTACCAGAGAAGTCAAAGGAAAGAGGATTCAAAGAGTAGGGGAATAACTAATAATATTAAATGGCGTGAGTAGAATGGATAATAATGAGGCATCTGTTGACTTTTGCTGCAAGAGAGGCATTTGGAGAATAGCACATTTTATGAAGAACTTGAAACCACACTGCAGAGGTTTAAGGGTACATGATCAGAATGAAAAGGTATGGGTAACACATGTAGCCTTCTGAGGACCAAACCAAACAACCACAAAATACTGATTTGTAGCTTGAGCATAAATTGATAGATGCTCACTGGAAATGAGTAATAGAACAGAAAACATTGGTCATCTCAGTGAAAAATATTTTTAATTTTTATTTCAGTACTGATGGTCAAACTCCAGGCTTCACATGTACTAGGCAAGTGTTACAACCCTAAGCTATAGCATTGGCCCTGAGGGGAAAAATATTATTGATATTTAAATTTTGAAGTTTAATCCTTTAGAGTTCTATGCATACAAACGCAGAGATAAATATATGGAGTCGTTGCTATTAGCCAGTCAAATTGCAATTCTCGTTTGTTTTGTTTTAGATTTTACTTAAGGATCTATGACTGTCAAAGATGACCATGTATGACATTTATTGGTCTCTGTTTGTGAGCTATGATTTATTGAACCAATTTATATGGTTAGATCTATCCTTCCTCTGTCTTTCTGCTTCTAGTACACTGTACTCCTCTGAACCTGGTATTTATCTAATGTCTAGAAACTTCTCTTCACTTGTTGGTTGGAGATTATTTCCCCTTCCTTCTATGCCTCAAATTTTTTAAAATGATTTATTGACTCTTGTTATAGGAATTTTACATAAAGATCTATATAACAATAATACTAAATAATAATCATTAATGATGCCATGACATCATTCCTCCATTTCCCAGTGTCCATTGTTGCCAATAAAAATAAAGTGCGGATGAAAAGTACTCACACTTATTATATTCTTTTGTATGTGTCCTGATGGTTCTGCTCAGCTTTTATAACCTTTTCTACATATTTAGAGCACCAAATTTTCAGAACTAAGGAATCCAGATAAAAATCTATCATTATTAATTGTTCTGGATAATCACAAACTTCTTTTAATTTGGAGATTTTGATCTTCTAGGTTCTGAGTGTGTTTATCTTTACAAATAATCTTGTAGAAACTGATGTGTCTTTCTCTATATGTGGACAATGCTATTAGCAAGCACTTACTTTGGAGTAACTGAGTAGCAGAGAAGAGAAGGCATTCTATTTTCTAGAATCTTGTTCTGAAGAAACTTTGAATAAGTTGTGTACTTTGGGAATTTTCAAGCTCCTTAAAGAAATTTCATCGTGTCTCATAAACAGAACTTGCTTTTTTTTTCTTTTTAAGTTATTTCTTGGAGGGAAGCAGATATACATGCATAGGGTCAGCTAACTCTTCCAAATATAGACATTCTATTTTCTCCACTTTTCTTAGTCCCATGTGTAACTGGCCTAAATTGAATGCAGCATTTTTACCCCTAAGATTGATGGAAGAGTTTAGATATATGCCTTTGTGTGAATTGTAGGCTGTAGATTTCCTCTAAAGTACTGCACCAATACTACTTCATCACTTTAATACATCTCATAAGCTTACTAAAATCTCTCATTTGTTAAAATGAACTTTCCTTTTTCTATATAGTGAGCTTATAAAATTTTAATGGAACTTTTTGGTTAAAGAGGAGTTATAATGCACCATTGACCAAATATTTCTTTAAGTATAAAATAATTCCATTGCTTGTGTTTAACTCCATTAATGTATGAATTGTGACCATTTCCACCTATAGCATATTTCTGTAATGTGGAGAAATAAGGACTTCTGAAAACTTCACAAGAGGATATTAAAATACAAATGTAAACCATTAAATTTTAATCCATTGGGATCAAACTTCAAAATATTACCTAGAGATATAATCTGCCTTGTATAAGCTAACATGGTTATCTTAGCTAATTGAGACTCCATCTTAGCTAATTGTTGTTGAACAATCATAAGAACAATGTTGAAGTAACAGAAGATGATAAACAGCAGTCCCCATTGAGGAACTAGCTGTGCTTTTATTTACTGCTTGTATGTGCACACATGTCCATGAAAAATAGTAACATGCTACTGTCATTTTATAAGAAATACCATTTGCATGAATTTTATCTATCTCCCAGGCTTTGAACTTATTACTTTACAATTTTTACCAACTAGAATACATGAGGAAATTGATGCATAAAATTGGTAGGGAATTATCTGATGATTGCCAAGATTTTACTGTTGCCCTCTTCCTGACACCCCAGTATTTATAAAAGGCAAGGTACATTGGCTATTCAAGTAATTAATCCGCCCCTTCTGGAATGCTGAATACCTAATTCCTATTGCTCACTCTCATTAGTTCCTTCATCCATTTATTAAATATCTATAAAAGAGTTAACATTTACAAAGCAAATGATGTAGGATTTGGGTCTTATTAACCAAGTAAATTTCTATATAAAACCCACATGAACAAAGCAGCATATAATTTCATAAAGGAGATTATAACAAGCACAGACACTCCTGTGCTAGAATAACATTGGGGGACATGAGGAAAGAAAAGGAAAGAAGTGTCATAGCCTCAGGCTACATGATCTTAGTCCTCTGTCTGTGGAATAGAGATTGAATGAAGAGTCATAATTAAGACTTTCAAGAAGAAAGTCTTCTCTGGTGAAGAACATACCAATTGCTTATCCAGTACCAAAAGGTCAGCTCTGAAAATATACATAAGAATAAGATTATACAGACAGAGCAGGAAATGAGTTTGAAAGAGAGCCATGACTTTGAAAGAGTACAAGCAGGGATATATAACTGGGTTTGTAAAGAAGAAAAGGAAGTGGAATATTATATAGTTATACTATAATCTTAAAATCAAACTAAAATAAAATAAAAACACAGAACTGAGTAGGTCTCCAAAGCAGGAGTCAACCATAGCTATCACCACAGTGCTGCCCTAGGACAACAATGAACCTTTTAACTGAGGAAGAATTGTACTTGAACTTGGCTTTCATGGAGATAATGGTGTTGCTGAAATGAACTGTAAGAGACTAGAGAAAACACAGTGACAAGAATAATTTAGTGATTGGCAAAATGATCTACAAGATTCATTGAAGAACAAAAATAAGACTGTGTTCTATGTCCTTGTTTTTTTGTTTGTTTTGTTTTGTTTTGTTTTTGAAGGACAGATAAAACAATTCTGAACAACAGAAAAACTGTGGGTGGCCTCACCATTCCTGATCTAGAGTTGTACTACAAAGCTATTCTAATAAAAGCAGATTGGTATTGGCACAAAAACAGACATGTTGGTCAATGGAATCAAATTGAAGGTCTGGAAATAAATTCATACACCTATGGACATCTGACTTTTGATAAAGAAGCCAGAAATACACTGGAAAAAAGATAGCATCTTCAACAAATTGTGCTGTTCAAACTGGGTGGCTTTAATGTAAAAGAATGCAAATGGATCCATACTCACCACCTTGCAAAATCCTCAAGATGGGTCTAAGTCCTCAACATAAAACCAGGTACACTGAACCTGATAGAAGAGAAAGTAGGGAAAACCTTGAAGTTATTGGCACGGAAGTAGACTTTTTGAATAGAACATCATTAACATAGGCACTAAGATCAACAATTAATAATTAAGATCTCATGAAACTAAAAATCTTGGACAAGGCAGCAGCCTACAGAATGGGAAAATATTTTTACCAACTCCATATCCAATAGAGGGCTAATATCAAAAGTATATAAAGAACTCAAGAATCTTGATATAAAAAGACAAGTAACTCAATTTTAAAATGGGGTATATATCTAAACAGAGAATTCTCAGTAGAGCAAACTCTATTGGCTGAGAAACACTTAAAAGTTAAGCATCCTTAACCATCATGGAAATGCAAAGCAAAACTACTTGGAGATTTCATCTTACATCTGTCAGAATGGCTAATAGTTCAAGTGACAGCTCATTCTGACTGGAGAAAAGCAAATACTCTTCCATTGCTTGTGGGAGTGTAAAATTGTACAGCAACTATAGGAATCAGTATGGCAGTTCCTCAGAAAGATGGGAACTGATCTACCTCAAGATCTAGCTATACCACTCTTGGGCATATACCCAAAGGATATTTCATATTACTACAGAGGCACTTGCTCAACCATGTTCATTGCTGCTCTAGTCATAATAGTGAGATATTAGAAACAAACTAGATGTCCATCATCAATCATCAATTTAGATGAATAAAGAAAATGTGGTACATTTATGCAATGGAGTATCACTCAACTATTAAAAAAATGACATCATCAAATTTTCAGGAAAATGGATAGAACTAGAAAAACATTATCCTGAGTGAGGTAACCCAGAACCAGAAGGATAAATATAGTATGTATTTACTTTTATCTGGATATTAACCATTAAATAAATGATAACCAAGATACTCAAGGTAAAATCCATAGACCCAGAGAGGATAGGCATAGAAGATGGGACAGAGAGACACATGGATCTACCTGGGAGGAGGAAATAGAATAAATTTTTATGGGTAGAATGGAGCAGGGGCAGGAAAGGTGATAAGAACAGGAGAATGAGGTGGGGAGGGGGAGAGAAGATGCAATTGAGAGAGAGAATGAGGGGAAAGACAGCTAGAAATGAAGGACATTTGAGGGGCAATAAGGAAACCTAGAGCCATTCAGTGTAACAATAAAATGAATCCTAATGATAGTCTGCTGTACCCATAGATTGGTGCCTTATTCAGCCATGATTTAAGAGACTTCCTCCTGAAGCAGATGGGAACAAATATAGAGACCCACAGCCAGACCTACACACACATACACACACACACACACACACACACACACACACACACACACACACACACTGAGAGAAAGAGAAAAAACCTTAGAACACACAACTCTAAAAAGATGTCTCCATCAAATCCCTCCTCTTAGAGCTCAGGAAGACAATTGGAAAAAGAGGTAGAGGAGTAAGGGAGACAGAGGGGATGGAGGATACTAGGAGAACAAGGTCTTCTAAGACAACTGAGAAAAGCTCATATGAACTCAGAGACTGAAGCAGTAAGCACAGGGCCAGCATGAGTCTGCAACAGGTCCCTTGCATATATACTATAGCTTTTAGTTTAGTATTTTTATGGAACTTCTGAGTGTGCGAACAAGTGGGTCTCTGATTCTTGTGCCTGTTCTTGGGGCATCTTTATTTTTATGTTGGCCTGTCTTGTCCAACTTAGATATGATGGTTTTTGTTTCCTTTTATGTTATATTGTTATCTCTTAGAAGCTTGTTATTTTTTAAGGAGAGATAGAAAGGGAGTGGATCTCCATGGGAAAGAAGGTGGGGAGGAACTAGAAGGAGCAGAGGGAGAGAAAACTGTATTTAGATTATATCATATAAGAAAAGAATCTATGTTTAATAAAACAGGGAGAGAAATGAACCGCCCAAATGTGATATACCTACTTATTATTATTTCTGCTGTTGGGGATTCCCTTTAGTAGTTTTGTGACCAACTCACCAGAGAAATGCTCTGAGAGTGGAATAAATTTAAGCATTGCTTATGTTTGCTAGGTGTATTCAGTGGAGTTTCTGTGAGCAGTGAGGAAGGTGCTAGCATTACAGCTTACTCTCTGATTGAAAGAATAAATCCTAATAAAGAAAGCAACTGTAAGTTCAATATAAAGTTACATTTACTAGTTTCAAGTAAGTGGAAAAAAATGGGCAAAAAACTACTTATTTCCAAAGCCTGCAAATGCTTCTGTGTTACTGTGAGACCCTGAGATTCAGTATACCTTCTTAACACTTTTGTCTTTGGCTTCTCACTTTCCATATCCTAGCTCTCAGTCATTAAAATGTCTTTGAGGTTTCCACTTACTTCAGGCATTATTCTCTCACAATATCAACCCATATCTCAAAATAAGTAGTATAGGATCTGCCAAGAACAATAGAATATACATGCCTGTACATGAGACCTTTGCAGAGAATCAAAAGGTACTTGTCTTTACAGGTCTTACTTGGCGATTTCATCTTTCTTTTTTTTTTTTTTCCTCTGAATTCGGTAGAAAAATAGCACATATCCGTTAGCCATTTTTGGTGGCTTATGTGAGGATAGAGAACATACTCAAACAAGATATACTTGACATGAAGTTGGCATGGATAGCAAATAGACTACATGCCAGGACCAAGATTCTAAAAGATTTCAGCAAGCTGAAATGATGGGCCAAATATAATAACGTGAAACTTAACAGTGATAAATCTCTGTACTTTGGACAAAATTCCAACTAAATAAATCTGACTTGGGGATTTAGTTGAAAGGAAACTTTTGTGAAAGACTTAGAGGTTTCAACCTAAATGGTTTCATTGAGTTAACTGTGCAGGGTGTTTCACATAGCTAAATCCAGTCTGGGGTTTTGTTAACAGAAATCAATCTTATAAAATGAGGGGCATGACAGCTGTCTTCTGCACAAATAGGGCTGCTTCCCAGCAAAGGAAGTGGATAGCTACTTTTCTCATTTTAAGAAAAATATATTAGGATTTCCTTTGTGAGTAAGATGTGTGCACTTACAAGGGGAGATTATGCTATAAGATAATACACATTTTTCTGGATTAGAAGATCAGTGTCTGGTTGGGGAACATGGAGAGAAATGGCTATAATAGGAGCTTTCTTGCTGGAGAAAAATCTGTGAGTTCTGAGATTTTTGGAAAAAAACACTGGCTCATTTTCTGTTTTGAAGTGTAATTTCTTCCAAATCCCAACTTTCCATTACGGATCAATCACCTGTAACCAGGTTAGTTTGTTATAATGCAGGAGAAACGTATTTTTGTGTGGCAAAGTGAAAAGACACCAGGAAGGGTTCAAGAATGGAGCGTGCTGCGAGAATTGCAACAAGTGGCTTAGGGCTCTACTCACACTCATCCCGATGAACTCTTAGTGACAATTAGGAAGGGTGCTAGATTTAATTTTTTACTGGACTTCTTTGATATTGTCAGAGTAAAAGTGGGTTTCTGTAAAACTGGGCAACCTGATAAAAATTGGTTAGAATTTTATGCTTGGGATCTTTTGAGTAGAATGCAAGTTTTCTTACTGATCTGTATGGTGATATTTTCTTTTGTAATTAAATGTTATTTGTATGTTAATAAATAAAGTTGCCTGGGGGTCAGAGCTATTAGCAAGCCATAGGAAAGCAGGGCAGTGGTGGTGTACGCTTGTGATCACAGCACTTGGTAGACAGAGCTAGGTAAGTCTCTGTGTGTTCAGGGATACAGCCAGCATTGGATACACATGCCTTTAATCTCAATACCAACCATAGAACACCTGGAGGTCTATACAGACAGGCCATGATGAGGCAGTCCTGTGGTTGGGTTTACAACCAATGAGAAGGCAGAACAGAGACTATATAAAGACTTTAACACAGGAAGTAGCGGCTCCTTCGGAGAGGTAGGACCACTGCAGGAGGAAGGGTAAGGTTTTAGCTCTTAGCTCTGACCTCTTGGCTTTCTTCTTTGCATTGGTTCTGTGTTTCTTATTTATAAGATGGTTGGTTACATCTACAGATCTGTACCTTTTTTACTTCAACCTGTATCTGTATCTGTGCTTCAGATACAGAAATAACCTATTATGGAATAATCTTTTTGTACACCATAAATATGTGTCTTTGCCAAGGTGCCTTCTGATTGGTTTAATAAAAGAGCTGACTGGTTGTTAGCTAGGCAGGAGGTATAGGTGGGACAGCAAGACACAGAGGACTCTGGGAAGAAGGACAAATCCGGGGAGTCATGAGCGATGCAGAAGAAGCAAGATGAACATGCCATGTTGAAAGAGGGTGCCACTATGTGGCAGAGGGTAGATAAAAAATATGGGCTAATTTAAAATATAAGAATTAGCTAGTAACAAGCCAAAGATATCTACCGATCATTTATAATTAATATTAAGTATCTGTGCATTTATTGGGGAGCTGGCACTCCTGACAAGAACTCTGCCTACAATGACCTAATAACTCTCTTTTCAATGAACTAGTAAAGTTAAAACCTTTTGTATATCAAAGGCAACACATAACAAACAGAAAAATAAGATGTGTTCATCTTTTTGAAGGTGGTAAACTTTTGTTCAATTTTATTTATTCAACAAACACTTATTGAGTATCTTTTCTTGGAACTTGTACCAAGTAAAGAAAAATTAGATAAGGATACCATCTTTTGACTGGATTATATAAGTTAAAATGATAAATTAATAATGAAGATAATTATCCAACAGTGATGACCGTTAATGTGTAGAGTGACCATGAGATAGAGAAACTACCTTACCCTGAGTGATCACAAAAACCTTTTTGATAAGGTGATACTTAATATTAGATAGGAATGACAGGAACGCCCAGCCACATAGCCAGGCTTGACAGCTAAAGCTTGATCCACAAGCTAAACACACTGTGTCTGATGACCAGGGAGACTTGCTATAGTTAAGGAAACTGGCAGAGATGGAGAGTGGTGCTAGATGAGATGGGAAATTTGGAGAGGGTTAAGGTAACCTAGAGTTTTGTGAGTCTTTGTAGCTAGAGTTTTCCTGCCTGGCCCACAGTCAGGACAAATCCCTGTCACCCGCCAGTCCCACAACCGCTCAGACCCAACCAAGTAAGCACAGTGACTTATATTGCTTACAAACTGTATGGCCGTGGCAGGCTTCTTGCTAACTGTTCTTATAGCTTAAATTAATCCATTTCTATAAATCTATACCTTGCCACGTGGCTCGTGGCTTACCGGCATCTTTACATGCTGCTTGTCCTGGCAGCGGCTGGCTGTGTCTCCTTCCACCTTCCTGCTCTTTTCTCCTCTCTGTTAGTCCCGCCTATACTTCCTGCCTAGCCACTGGCCAATCAGTGTTTTATTTATTGACCAATCAGAGCAACACATTTGCCATACAGAACATCCCACAGCAAGTCAGAGTTAGGAAAATAACATTATTATGAGAGTTGGGTAAAACTGTTGAAGAGTTTTAAGTTTAATTGTAATCATGACAATGGAGGCCTAAAACAATACAATATAAAACTCACTCTTATGGAAATGATAAGCATCCATGGAACTCTGAGAGGACAGTATAAAGTAAAGAAAGAGGAAGGAAATGTGTAGCATGAATCTTAGAAGTTCTTATTAATAAAATCAAACCCGAGGCCAGTTATTGGGGCAATCACTGGAAGGTCAGAGAGACAGAATAAGCCACAGCTATCTCACCTTGCCGGATCCTCAGCTAGTCTTGCTTTCTCAGACTGGAAACCTCTATGTCCTCATATCCAAATGACTCTCAGCTGAACTGCTGCTAGAAGCCTGAATGCTTAACCAGGCCAAATGCTTCTCCAGGCCAAATGCCTCTCCAGGGCAAATGCCTCTAGTTTCTGGTCCTCACGCTTCATATACCTTTCTGCTTTCTACCACCACTCCCTGGGATTAAAGGCTCGCTTTCTGGGATTAAAGGCGTGGGTCACCATGCTTGGGTGTATCCTTGAACACATGAATTTCTGCCTCTGGAATGCTAGGATTAAGGGCGTGTGCTACCACTGCCTAACCTCTATGTTTAATATTGTGGCTGTCCTGTTCTCTGACCCCAGATAAGTTTATTAGCATACACAATAGTTTGGGGAACACAATACCCCCACAGAAATGGGGCTTGAAATATTTTCTAGCCTTTAAAAATGATGGCATTGTCATAGAACTTCAAAGCATTTGATACTAAGAGTAAGCAAAATGAGATAAAAATGTAGATGTGAGTGGTAGTGGGATAGTTACTGTCTTAGTGTATTTTGTTGCTGTGATAAAACACCATAACTGCCATGGTCTTGCTGTACTGGGTTCAGGTCCTGAGTTAGGGAAGGGGTATTGGTGAGAAGAAGTGTCCTACCACCAGACAAGTTTCACACAAGTGGCCAGCCCCGAATAGCTTGAGCCATCTTTATTTATACTTCAAAAACAAAGCATGTTTTCCCACCCTCCAGGATTAATCTCCGAAAAAAGCATACGTTTTTTTTTCCCCCAACTTTTGCATCAAAACAACTTTTAAACTAGAAACAATGCTCAGCTATTTGTTAGCTTGGCTAAATATCGATTCAGGCACATCCTGTCCTTACAAAGCTAAAAGATATAAAAATAGGCACACATTCTCAAGAACAATATCATTCAAAACTTAACAAAGCATATTTAGAGAAGTTGGGTGGTTTGCTACAAACTGCATGAATACAGTAAGCTTGTATTTCTCCAACTGATCCCTTGTCCTATAAAAGGGTCTTGCACATCTAAGCCTCTTTATAAAGGGCAAACTTTGAAAGGCACTCTTTTTCCATCTTAATGGTTTTTCCCCAGAATTAGGAGATGCAGTTGATGTCCCCAGTGTTACTTTCTCATATGTGTTCATTTACTTTTATTGCCCCTGATCCTGTCAGCACTGAATCAGAAAAGTTCCCAGAGTCTGGGGTGACAGCTGGTATTTCCAGATAAGAAACCTGAGAAGCATCAGTTCCCAAAGAATTTTAGGTGAAAATATTGGAGAAAAAAAAATGGGGTTTCTGGGAATGATTACATCTGTCCCAGGTGTGACTGACAAAGTGAAACTGTAAACTGCCAAGAGAATCATCAGCATTATGAAAGAGAAGAGAGTGTGCAATCTGTGCAGTCCCAACAGTATTCTGCTCTGTCTTGAGGTCCACTGGTCCTTTCTGAGGGAAAAACCATTTCCAAAGACCTGTTTGTTGTACAAGCATTCACATGCTAGACCACATGACTCCCAACACATAACCCAAATCAACTTGGGTAGCAAAGGTTTAGTTCATCTTACAACTCCCTAACTTCATCACTGAGAGAAGTCAGAACTCATGGTAAGTATCTGGGGTCAGGAACTGAAGTAGCAGCTGGGAAAGAACACTACTTACTGACTTGCTCCTCATAGCTTGCTCAGCCTGATTTCTTGTACAACTCAGGCCCACCTGCCCATTGATAATACTACCCACAGTAGCCTGGGTCCTACCATATCAATTATTAATCAAGAAAATGCCCCAACAGGCTTGACTACAAGTAGATTTTGTGGAAGCATTCTCTTAACTGAGATTCCTTCTTCCTAAATGACTGTAGCCTGTATCAAGTTGACAAAAAAAAACTAACCAGGACAATTTACTGCTTGTCAACTTGACACTCAAACACATTACTACTAAACCAAAAACTTTGATTTCTTATTTGTCCCCAAGATTTTATATTAATGTCATTATCTCAAAATAAAACACATTCTGAATTTTAAATTCTTATAAGTCTTTAAAAATTCAAACACAAATTTCAATCTCTTTAAAACATTCAAAGTCTCTTTTAATGTAAAAAGTCTCTGTAAAATATCCAAAATCTCTTTAAATTTCCATAATCCCCCTGAAATTCCAAAGTCTCTTAACTATAGACTCCTGTAAAACCAAAAGTAAAGTCCTTCTTATTTCAAAAAGTAAGAGCCTGGCACAGTCATAACTAGATCAAAGTTAAGCTACGGTGTAAAAAGCTTAGTGTTAGACATCTGGGACTCACTCATGATCTCCTGGGCTCCGAAGGACTTGTGTAGCTCTAGTTCTCTGATTTGTCATCCAGAGAACAGTGCACATAGCCTGTGTCACAGGCTCATTCCAGCTCCACTTCATACCTTCAGTTTTTCTTGAAGTTTTTTTCATGGTACTGGAATCTTCAATATGCTATGTCTTCAATATGTCTCCATACAATTGCTCTGCCCCTTTACCCTTGGACTCTTTCCTGGGACTCTGATCCTCATTCATGACACCAAGTCTCAAATTATCACTATGACTCTTACACTCCTGGGTCTTCTACTACAACTGAGGCTGTACCTTCACCATTGGCCTGGCCTGACCTCTCACAATGCTAAACCTCAGCTGCTCTTCATGACCCCTTCATGTCTTCAAAACCAGTGCCATCTGGCAGACTTACTTATTAATGAATTTGGGTGCTTGCTCAAGGCATCTGTACCAAGGCATCCTCTGGACCACAGCATCTGTGTGCTGACCCTGATGAAACACTTCTCAAAAGATTTTTCCTCAATTATGCTGATATCATCTTAATCACAGCTAATTCTTCACTCCCAAGTTTCCAGTATCAATTGTCCAAGAAAAGCACAGATTTTACTTTGGTGGTTCTGCTCTCTTGATAATCCCAGCTGATTCTTCAGCCCCAGCTAACCAGAACCATGGAGTCTTAATACAACATATTTTAATACAGTAAAATTTTAAGAGACTCTCAAACATCCTTCTGAAACTTCACAGCCAAGCTTCCATCATTATCATTGCTCTCAGCATTATCTTCCAAGTTTCCACAACAGGCCATTAATCTCTGGAACACTCAACAGATTTTCCAGCTCAAAGTGTCAAATCCTCCCCAATACATGGTCAGGTCTGTCCCAGCAATAGCCCATGAACTTGGTACCAATTTCTGTCTTAGGTTTTTCTATTGCTGTGAGTAAACACCATGACCAAAAGCAATTTGGTGAGGAAAGGGTTTATTTAATCTTACAACTTTCAAGTCACAAAGTCAGAGCAGGAACTTGAGGCAGGAATTGAAGGAGAAGCTTTGGAGGACCTCTGCTTACTGACTTACTCAGGATACTTTCTTATACAACTCAGAACCATCTGCTCAAGTATGACACTGCCCCCTCAGATGGGCCTACCTACATCAACCTTTAATCAAGAAAATGGCCCCACAGAGTTGATATAAGCAATCTGATAGAGGCCTTTTCTCAGTTGGGGTTCCTTTCTCCCTGATAACTCTAGCTTGTGCCAAGTTGACAAAAACAAACAAATAATAATTTTTTAAAAATCTAGTAACCAGGACAGTTATAAATCATGTGTCTTGGTTTTGTGCTTACTGGGCAGTGGGCTCTTTAACACTGTGCATGAGAAAAGCAATCGTCTACAAAAAGGACCTGGAGCCATCCATACATAGGTGATGATCAAGACTTTAAAGAGATTCCATAAGACAAGTGCATAATGGGGATTTGATTAGACATGAAATTGAAGCCCAGTGAGACATCAGTATTTTAGGGGCTACCAGCAGGGAAAGAGTCTAAGAAAACTACTAAGAAGAAAGTCCTAGAGAGGTAGGAGGAGAGTGAGGAAATCCTGGCATGGAGTCAAGTAAGATATGAGTTTCCAGGCAGCAGAGCCAGGAGTATATAAGTCTCAAAGATAGTAACTAAGGACTGGGTGTACTTTACGTTAATAGCTGTAAAACAGATAGGTGAGAACAATCGCTGAGGCAGTTTTATGGACGCCGTAGTACAAGACTGATTACCATATAGGGACAGTCCCTAACAAAAGAGAGACCCATCCAAGGATGAAATATGGGACTGCCCTCCCTGTGACTACATGTATTAAAGTCCCTCTACTTAGTTAAGTTTTTTGAATAATAAAGATTTAAAACTTCATACACAGTACTTTATGAGGGTTGTAGCAACCACCTGCATTTCACACTTGTGTGAATAGACATAAGACTGATATTTCTAATCACCAGAGCATTAAAAAAATTACATATATCTGAAGCAATTTCAAATATAGACAAAGATAAAAATGGAACAAAGATCTTTTCCTCTTGTAGATGGGAATAAAATGATCACTTGAAGTATACAAATGGATATTTCTTAAAGTGAAGATGTTATCTTATATTACCACAAACCATCAGTGTCAAAAAATGAATACAAGTGTATTATTTTCATGTAATTGTACAGATCATTTGTGTATCAGTTACTCAAATAACAGAAGGATCCAGTTCCAGATCAAATGTTGCATTAAGTTGTTGTGTCTGTTTATTCTCCTTTGATGTATAGTATTAAGTCTTCAAGTTTTCCTTGAAATCATCCTCGTGACACAGTGGAAGATGAAGATCATATATTTTTAGAATGTACCTCAATATGAGTACACCTTGCCTCTCCTCATGTTGCATGTGATTTCCTGTGGGAATGCTACATCGCATTCATCTCTCTGCATTCTATAGGCCGGTACATGACTCCATTTGTCTTATTAGTGTGAGAGCTTGTCACTTGTTTACAGCAGTGTCTTCCAGAATTCTCCATTAGAAGTTACAACTACTTCTATAATTATTGCATATTCAGTGAGAACATACTTTGTGGTCGTGGAAATGCCTATTCTCTCATTTTAGTGTCAATGAATTCATTAACTTCCATGAATATAGATTTATGAGTCCTTATTTTATTTCATGTTATAATTTTACCATTCCAATTTGTACTAGATTTGACTAATGGGAGCCTCTTTGATCTTGCTTGGTGTCCTTTTAATGTCTTTCTGTCCCCTCCCCCACCACTTATGCCACAGTAAACTGTTTCAGGCTCATCTGACCCTCTCTCAGTCTACCCTAAATTAAGCCACTTCTCCAAGGACTGTTAGTTTTAAGGTACAATAATATTTAGTGATCAAGATCTGGGTCTTAGGTGTTCTAGACAATACTCAAGTACTCACATTGTGATTGTTAGTTTCATATTCATTTAACGAGGGCAGGACTACTCTCATATTTGCTTGAACATTATTCTGAGAGGGTCCATAAGGGTATTCCTTTATGAGAATAAGCATTGGCAGTGAGTCTGAAGAAAGCATAATGCCCTACTTAACGTAGGTGGGCTTCAGCCAATCAGTTGATGACTTCAACAGAACAAAAATGCTGGCCCTCCTATATGCATGGGGGAGGGATCTCCTCCTGCCTCTCTTAAGCTTAGGTTTTGCAGTGGTTTCTGTTTTTGTATTTTCCCGATTTCAAACTGTAACCAAACTGTAGGCTTTTCTTGTACTGTAAGCTTCTGGCCTTCCTACTGGAACTACATCATAGATCTCTCCACAGTCTCATCAACTAATGAAATTACCATTGTAAGATTCTGTTTCTGTAGAGAATGCCTTGATATGCACACCTCTAGGTCTTCATAGTGCAGATTCATATTCCTAGTCTCTGAATCATCACAGGATTCATTCTGGTTTTCTGTCCTTTCCTGCCCATCCTCCCTTTGTCTGACAATGAAAAACATGACTCCCACCACTGATAATTCACTTGTTATCTTGTTCTTGTCCCATCTATCCAAACCAGTCATGTCTCTGCCACACTTCACTGATGCCCATTTTCCTCTACTCATACTCTGACGTCTCTTATGAGGCCATTCCCCCTCTGCCCCCCCCCCCAGTAGCTCCTGACATTCCCATTGTAGCTACCATCTTCCATGCCACTCTTACTTCAGGTACCCACACTGCTGGGCAGTATTACTGAAGATCACTGCCCTGCTTTCCCTATGAGAACACTTCATTAATTGTTCATGTCATTGTCACTCATGCAGAATAGTCTTCTTATGCAAAAACATCTCCAGGTCCTTCACACAGTCCAAAAAATCTGCAGCAAAGGTATTTCCTGATTTATGTAATTCTCCAATTCATCAAGTACTCAAAAATACCTATATGTGTGTATGTATATATATACACACACATATATATATCAATCATGGCATCCTCTACATAACACTTTCAACTTTTCAGTTTTAGTAGAATTACTATATGTAGCGAGGGAATTTATGGCCTTGAAACATGTCAAGAGGACCCCATATTCTACTTACAGAGTGGCATTCTGTGCCCCACTTATAAAAGTTGGGTGTTCAAATTTAGGCTCCATGGCAGCTGTGCCACTAAACTTAGCAGGCATAGAGATAGAAATTTAATTTTGACAAATATCTCGACACAGCTAAATCTTATTTTGAAAAATGAATAATTTAAGTGCAAAATGCTTATTTACATAAGTATACTTTTTAAAAATCATGATTTAAGGTATTGGCAACCTTAGTTGTGAAGACATAGATCATGATAAATACATCCATTTTTGGTGTAGTTCCTGTAACACGCTTTTATAAAAAAGAATTAATGTTTTTAGAGCAGAACACTGACAAATCTCTTCATGTTTCTGAATACTTTTGATACTTAAAATCATCTTTCAGTTAGAAAAATAATAGACAATCTTTCATTTATGGGTCACTGTAATGCTGACACATGAACTATAATGCTATTTTTCCATGAAAAAACATAAGTTAACAGATATGTGCTCACTGATCTCCTTAAAAATATTGATAATTTCTTTCCTAGACAACATGGCTATTGGACAGATATTTGCAATTTATTCATAATAATAGAATTTTTTAGAAGTACGAAAAAATATTAATGTCCTGGAATGATTCCTTGTGTGTGTTTTGGATTGGTTTCTATTACTAGTTTTATTTTAAGAAAATTATGTCTTAGTCCTGTTACCTGGCTCAGCAGATAAAGGTGTTTGCTGCCAAACTTAATTGCCTAAGTTGGAACCTCAAGACCTACATGATGAATAGAGAGATGGTATGCGCACATGCACACACATGAGCTGGCCTACAGAGTAAAAAAAACACCTATAAAAAGAATTCTTTGAAAAAAAGTTACCCTTTTAATTTGTTTTTTATTGTAAAGTAAATAAAAATAACACATTTGACAGACATAAAGCACCATCAGATATCTGTCTTCTTTATATTAGGCAAAGTGGGTTGAATCTAGCATTTAGATGACTGGAAGACCGCAGTGGGAACCACCGATTCAGACAGTAAATATTGCTTTAGGTCACTCAGCCACTTTCAGGGATTTTAGTGTGAGTGGATCATAATTTTTTTTTTACTATTGATAAAATACAGTGGTGCTGTTGGCCATAGGGATCACATGTTTAGGAAACTGATGTGCTTCAAGCAGCCCTAAATTTATACAAAATGCTTACTTATTTTAAAGTATACTTAATTATTAACCAAACATGGTTGACTGAAGACATACATAAAAATATGGTAAAAATTTCAAAGTAGGGGCACACCCAAAATAATTATAAAGCCAGACAATAGTTTTTAGCAATTTCCTAGTTGGGTTTGTTTCTTCTTTCTTTTTTTTAATATAATATTTTTATTGATTATTTGGGAGTTTCACATAATGGACCCTGATCACATTCACTTCCTTGTCTTCCCAGGTCCACCCCATCCCTGGTGAGCTACCTTAAAGAAAAGAAGAAAAGAAAAAATACCAAGTCCAATTTGTGTTGCTTATATACTCACTGGAGCATGGTCAAACTCACAGTGGCCAGCCCCTAAAAGAGAACTGTGTCCTTCCTCACACCCAATCCCTGCCAGAAGCCATCAACTGTGAAGAGCTACACTTCAGGATTCTTATCATCATATTTTAGAGTTCTCTTCAATGGCTTCCTGTCTAGACTGTTTCTTATTAAATTCTTTTGAGGGGTGGAGGTGGGGGAGAATAGTTGTCACAGAAACTTTTTATGTCTCTCATTCTCAACCGTAAGTCTACAGTCATTAATCACACTGCAAAAGCTTCCTTGTCCTTTACTCTCAATAGAAGCACAGATCATGGACTTGCACATGGTTTCCAGTGGCAGTACAGACCATGGACATCAACACTGCACTTGGCTGCAGCACAGGCCATGGACACCAACATGACTTCAGGCAGCAGCATAGACCATGTATGTCAATATGGTCTCCTGTGGCAGCATGGACCACAGACCTCAACATGGTCTCCAGAGACATCACTGACAATGAATATCCACAGTTTTTCTATTGCATGATAATTATCACTGACAAAATGAAAGAAAGAAAGAAAGAAAGAAAGAAAGAAAGAAAGAAAGAAAGAAAGAAAGAAAGAGAGAGAGAGAGAGAGAGAGAGAGAGGGAGGG
>CABHPR010135889.1:2411-40877 GCA_902168415.1 Peromyscus melanophrys | reverse complement strand
AAGGAAGAAAGAAAGAAAGAAAGAAAGAAAGAAAGAAAGAAAGAAAGAAAGAACGAACGAACGAACGAACGAACTAGGGAGGAAAGGGTTTGACTTACACATCCTGATCATAATTCATGACTGAGGAAAGTCGAGCAAGAATTCATTCCAGCAGGAACAGAGGCAGGTACCATGGAGGAAATATGCTTATAGGTTTAATCCATATGGGTTGTTTATCTTACTTTGCTATGTAGCTCAGAACCACTTGCTCAGGGGTGACTCCTCCCAAAGTGAGCTGGGACCTCTCAAATAAATCATTAATCCACAGACATGCCCACAGGTCAGTGTTATGGATCTGATTCCTCAATTGAGCTCTCTCTTCCCAGGTAACTCTAGTTTGTGTTAAATTGACAAAAACTGATCATCACAAGCCAATCCTTGAAAAAAATAAATTGTTGTAAAAAAAATCAGAAGACATCATGCATAGTAAGAATGAAAAATTCACCTGTGAAATATTATTTCCCTTCTATATGATTCGGTTGTATAGGATTGTTTCATAAAATATCTTTTTCTTTAGGTCAAGTAAAACAAATGATACTTGAAGACTATTTTGTTTGCAGAGTCTCATACTGAATTGTTTAATTTAACCTTTCATTTTCTTTCCATAAGAATTTTTACAGACTATTTGTTAGATCTATCTATCTATCTATCTGTCTACCTGTCTATCTACCTATCTATCTATCTATCTATCTATCTATCTATCTATCTATCATCTATCTATCTATCTATCTATCTATCTATCTATCTATCTATCTTCTCTCTCTCTTTTACTTATTTTTTTACTTCCACTCAAATACATCATCTTTTTTTCCAGTACTGAGAGAACCACCCCCACCATACCATCAACTCTCAAGTGCCCTGTCTATTGGCCTAACCATTCTCACATCTTTAATACAAGTCTCTATATCTATTTACTGCACCTCTCACCCTGTCATCTTTGTCCCAGCTTTGCTGAAGCCTATTCTAAGATAATTTTAGAATGGCCTTTAGGATAGAGACTGAATTCCTTGCAGCCTAAGATTCCCTGCATGATCCACAGTAGCCCCTTCATTGTGTTCCTTCTGCTGTATGTGAATGATTATCAGATCCTGAAGCATATGATGCAGCCCATCCTTCCATTCTTTTACACTAGGCTCAAAGGCAACATCCTAAGACTTCCAGAGCAAGTAAGACAAGGCTTTAAGACAATATAATAGGAACATTGGAAATTCCCTTTAAAAAAACTTTGGTCTGTACTGAAGTATTAGTTCAGTACAATAAGTTTAAATGTGTAATAGCAAGATCAATGTCCATGTTTCTTACTGGACTGAAAGCTCTGTGAAATAATCCTGACTTACATCTTGCTCATTAATACATCTTAGCACTTAACATAGTGCTAGGAGCACAGAGAGGTTCAGTAGAATAAATAAGGGTCCCACCTCCATGTGAGGTGAGGAGCAATTGCATGTGTTTGGGTGAGCAGGGAGTCCTTAAATTAATATCTTTCATAGAGATATGCTAATGTGAATATGTTCCTGGCTGTCTTGTTTGATGGAGGAAATGTTGACAGTGTATTGATAATTTTAGGATTAGATTATCTCTATAGATCTTTAAAGCCATGAAAATTTAGTACTTATATGATATTTTTATGCAGTATTTGAAATGTTTATATCTAGTAATATGCTTATATTCACTCCTCTTGTATTTTCGAATTGATTTCCTAGTTATTTTACCTTCAGTAAAAGAAATCAAAAGCAGCATTATATGTTTTCATTGAAGGAAGGAAAGAGTGTCATGGCTTTGTTTATACAAATTGCAATTATAAGCATCTGCATAAATTGAATAAAAATAAGATTGAATTATGAATTCAAGTTACAAGTTTTGTATTCATATGTATGTACAAATGTGCTTAAGAAATACCAATAATGAATCCAGTGTAGTCAACAATCTTACTAATGGTTGTGCTTTAGTGTGGTTTATTACATATATAAAGTAATACCTAAGTGTATGACCTTTAAACATCTTTGATATGTAAGGGATTATACAAGACGAGGTTGTGTATGATGTGCTGATAGTAAAACTCCCAAGAAGGTAAAAAGTTTCTGTTCCTAGAAACTGGAAAATGCCTTTAGTCTGAGCTTACAGTTTGACTTTTTCCTCTTCTTCAGTCTGGGTGAGGTTGCATCCTGAGCTTTGGAGGAGGAATATATCACTAAAACCTAAGCCTAAGAGAATGTTGCATTCTTGTGTTCATCTAATTGCAGTGATTGAGTGAAGGTTAAACAAATAATAACATCAGAGCTGCTCAAACATAATGAAGTTCTTAGATAGTTATGTTGACATTGGAAGAAGGTGTGAGTGATATAGGCAACTTGCCTTCATCAAAGAACCCACATGAAGCATGAACCCAGAAGGAAGGTCTTCGATATTCCTAGTGTCCTCTGTACCAATCCACTTTTGGAACCATCTCCTTTACTTTCAATTGGGAACCACTGTGTTCTTCTTTTTTATTTATTTTTTTGAGAAGTGTTATTTGAGTTGGTCCTTTGTCATCATGAATTCTGAATGCTAACATAGATGTTTTTGTAAGTTTCTAGAGGAAATCTGTACATGAAACCATTCAGTTCAAGGAGACCTGATAGTTGATATTCTACTTTCCACATTCTCCTTGGAAGATATCCAGAAGTTTAAAGAATAATTCTTTAATGACCATTTTTCCAAGAAGCAAACTTTTAATCACTCCATCAGAATCACTGGGTTATACAACACGAGTCAATTTTCAACAGAAGAAACCTCTAAATGCATTGGACTAGACAAAAGAATTTGCTCCCTGAAGGTAGAAAGATGCAGCACAATTCAGTTCTACTTTTGAATGCCATGAATATGCATGGTTGTTTGAAAACATCCAAATTAAAACTTTGGTACCTCTAATGATTCAGAGGATTAGAAACAGTTTGATTCTTACTTGTTTACACTCTCAGAAAGATATATAAACATGTTTGGTCTTGGGGTACAATATTGCAGTCAAATCCATGAGGAAACTGACGATATATATTTCAAGTATAAGCATTATTTGGACTTGCATGGGTTATATCTTCCTGCTTAATCTAGAAGATAAAGTGCTGAAATTAGTTTATCTCTGTTGGTGTCAGCAGCTAATGGCATCTGGTTGCAATGTTGAAGCAGTGTGAAAGTGTTAGAAGGAAAAGATGGATTTCAATTGTCCTTTCAAAGTGAGAAATAATGACTAATGCTTTAAAAATGGCTTACTCTGAAGAAAATTATGTCTTTCTAAGTAGACGAACTTCTCTGGAGTAATTATCACTAAGATTTAAGTCTCGTCTCCTACAGGGAGTCTGACCTTGTAGATGTCCACTGTTTATTAGCTGATAGGACTTGCCAACAACTCTAAACGTCAACTGAGGCCATGCTTATTCTCAAAACAGTCAAGAGGCAAACACTAATTCTCATTAGCCTGTCCTTGCCTGGCAATATCTTGTTTCCATATGGTAAAAATTTCCACTGAAGGGCAAAAGCAAGGAATAATTCTAAGAGTTTAAAATGTTTACTGTTTTCAAGTGGTGTTCTTCCGTGCGTTCACAGCAACATCAATATTTTCACATTTGTGAGCACAGCAGACGCGAAGGACAAACTGTCCTGCATAGAATCGCTTTTGCATCAGCTCACACCAACTCACAGCCTCAGAGGAGTGCAGCTGCCAAGAACTGTTCCAGGAGCTAGTTTTAATCTTACCTTCCCCTGGTGCCAACACACTATTTACACAAAGTCTCTCAAGTTCATTATTTATTGACTGACCCATGGGTGGGAGCAAGCAGAGACCTCATGAATCATCTAATTAAGACCTTTATTAAATTGATCATTTTCCTTGGTATATTTGTTTCACTTTGTTTTTTCAATTTAAATTTCTTCCTAAATGTCAGTGGGGAAAAAGATGAAACTCTATAAAGGATATTAAATGCTGATTGATTCATAAATTTTAAAAATCTATTTCAGTGATTAGCACATGTTTTATATTTTCTCCCCTCCTAATTTAGTCAGACTTTCATTTAATCTTTCTCCAGAATATAAATATTTAGACACAAATATTAGCAGGAATGAAAATACTGTCATTTATATTTTTATTTTGAATATGAAAATACTGTCAGAATCCCATTTAGTTATCTTCCATAGCAGCTTTCTAAGAGGGGTGAATGAGAAATCCTTATGCTGAGCATTAGCCATGTGAGAAATGGTTCTTTTGATTTTTATTTAAGTTCAATGAATTCAGTTATAAAATTCAGTTGTGTATATTTTTAAAAAGTCTCTTATACTTAAGGAAATTTTGTTCAAATGAAGAGAAAGTAAGTGCACTCATATGTATATTCAGAGAAGCTAGTAATTATATTTTGGAACAGAAAGAATTGCATATTTTGAGTAGTAAAACTTAATTATTAAAAATTTGAAGAGCAACTTAATTTTTTGAGAACTGCAAATAATCAGGAAGAGATACTTATCACTATTAAATTGATGCTCCATCTAATTTTCTTATTCATATTTAATCAACTAAGCCTTTTAATCCTCTTCTATTATATACTTAATGTTTATTGGCAATGCTAACAAAGATGCAGTTGAGGAGGAACCTTAGGTATCATTTGCAATGTGAGAAATCCTGTAGAATAATGGTACTGTCCAACTTATCTGTTTGCAAATAAGTTATTCAAATATGAATGTGAAGTGTTCTCTTTAATAATTCAAAGCACTGTCTCTGAAAGAGCTGTAAAACACTCCTCTAGAGAAAAACGTTAGTATCTACTTATCCATCTTGTGATAGGGATAAAGTATATATAGAGAAATATACGTATTTATATATAACTATTCACATATATGATTATATATCATGTTAGTAAATTATACACACATATATATGTATATATTAATTTATTTATCTAACTGCATACCAGTGTAAGATACACAAGCCCCTCTACCTCATATAATGACATATCTATCTGTGATGTTAAAGGGGCAAGTGTATATTACATTAGTGTGATCCCCATATTCTTATAGCTTGGAACATTTTTAATATGAAGCATTCTCACTCTCATCCCTTCTTTGATGTAATTGATATCTATGTATTCTTTGGTTAAGACAACAAATGAGCCCCTTATGACTAATTTAAGGTATTAAAACATTTTTATGTTTCTCATCACAGCATTGTCAGCACATACGTGAAAGCCAATATCTTTGGATTGTGTAAGAAACAAGGTGAAGCTATTGCTTGTTTGCAAATAAAACGTTGCTCTCAAAACCCACTAAGAACAATCAGCTACAGGCAAGGGACACTTACTGTAGAGGACACTTACACAATACTCTTGCATATCATTTAGAATGGATCCCAATCAAGATTTTCACAGCAGAGACTGTAAGTTCATAAAAATAAGTGTGAACTCTATGCTGCCTTTTATATTTCTGAGAACATATTCTTCAGACTGTCAGATTCCTAGAAAATCTAGATATCTTTTCCCTTTATATTGTGACCCTCATGGAATTTGATCATGGGCCTGAGAAATGAGTTATTCTTTGAGCTGCTAATAACTGAACTAGAACAGACAGGAATGGGAGGTAGGGTGGGGAGGAGGAAAGATGAAACACAGGGACGAAGCAAAAGCTAGACAAAATTAGTACAGATTTTTCCTTTAGTGTTCCTGAATTGTTATTTTTATATTCATTGATTTAGAGATCACATAAGGATGCTCATCTTCTAATGACTGACACATCACAATTGTTAAATTATTAGCAGAAAGGAAAATGAACAATGCCCATCTATATTACTCAGATTTTTGTTACCATAACAAAATACCTGATACAGGCTACTTATAAAGAAAAGGGGTTTATTTAGTACATAGTTTTAGAAGCTGAATGTCAAAATAGTATACTAAAGGATCCATGAATATGAATATTTCCTTTTAGCTTTAACACTCCATGGTGCAGGTAATAATGATGGGGTGTTTACAGAACTATGAGGTGACTGCACCTTGAACCAGGAGCCAAGTGAGGACACAGAACCAGGCTTGTTCCTTCTCTGACAACTTTCTTGCACCTCACAAGGAGAACTGCCTCTAAAAGTACAGCCCCGGAGACCCCCCCCCCACCCCTTTACCATTTCCTTGACTTCTTGTAGAAGGTGTAATAGCATCATCCTCATATCAATGCCACGATCAATTGGGTGTTCTAGGTGTGGTGGTATTATGTTCCCCAAAATATTGTGTACCTTAATAAACTTATCTGGGGTCAGAGACAGAACAGCCACAATATCAAACAGAGGATAGGCAGTGGTAGCACACGCCTTTAATCCTAGCATTCCAGAGACAGAAATCCCTCTGGATCTCTGTGAGTTCAAGGCCACATTGGAAATGGCCAGGCATGGTGACACAGCCTTTAATCCCAGAAAGTGAGCCTTCAATCCCAGGGAGTGGTGGTAGAAAGCAGAAAGGTATATAAGGCGTGAGGACCAGAAACTAGAAGCATTTAGCTGGTTAAGCATTTGGCCTGGTTAAGCTTTCAGGCTTCTAGCAGCAGTTCAGCTGAGACCCATTCTGGATGAGGACTCAGAGGCCTCCAGTCTGAGGAAACAAGACCAGCTGAGGATCTGGCGAGGTGACATAGCTGTGGCTTATTCTGTCTCTCTGACCTTCCAGTGTTCACCCCAATACCCGGCTCAGGTCTGATTTTATTAATAAGAACTTTTAAGATTTAAGGGAACACAGTTAAATCACATCCAACTGAGGTGCCACCCAGAACATGGCCTCCTAACTTACCTTTTGCATCTTCCCCTTGTCCTCATCTTACCATGTCGATTTTCTTGAAAGAAATTAACAAACATTAACCGTGCACACTAATAGGTTGAATGTGATGTTTTTCTACATGCACACAGTGATGTCAGTTCTTAAATAGTTGATCAAACTGGTAATGAACTGTTCACCTTTCCCAAATACAAGGAAGGGTCCTTATAACTTCTTTTCCTATAATGTTTTAACACAGATATGTGTGATAAAGTCAGGTATACATATATTTCAATTCCTGCTCTAGCATTTATTAGCTTGCTAACTTATATGAGCTTCAGTTCTTCACTACACAATAATATGAATAAGTAGATTATCTTGAAATTAAGTAAGATTGACAATAGTTGCTGGGATATTATGCATGTGTTTTCTTCTTTTTTTACTACACAAATCTACAATTTGATTATAATTATGTAATTATAGTCAAAATAAGAGGAGCATTTTTCCATTTATAGAGATGAAAGACATTCTAAGAGCACAATTGCACTATTATCAATAGAAAAAAAAACACTTGAAATCTATAAAGCACAATAAAAATATTCATGATACTATAACCACTGTGGATCTCACCACCATTTAGGCTCTGATACACAGAAAGTATTCTTGTCAATTTTTTATTGATACTTCTCTACAGACAAAATCCTTTAAGTCCAAATTCTGTAGGAAATGGAGCACTTTCTCTAGTCAAAGCCACTTTTCTCCAGTGCACAAAATATTCAAAGTTACAAAAAATATTTTGAATTTCAACACAGAATTGAAGGCTAGATTACAACAGAAGTATCTGACCTACATTTAAGTATTTGCATTTATATCTGTTAATGGTTTGAAGTTAAAGTACATGAATTACAATCCTTCTCAGGGTACTTGTTGACAAACATTATACGAAATATAGAACTACCATTTGATCTGTCACTCCTGTTCACATACCCAAATGAATCAAAGTCAGTATACAGTAAGGGTGCCTAGTACCCATGATTATCATGACATGCTTCACAACAGCCACATTATGAAACCAATCTATATGGCCATGGATAAAGAAAGAAAGAATGTATACACAGTGGAGTGCTGTAGGATGATCTGTATGTCAAATTACTCTGATTGGTCAATAAATAAAACACTGATTGGCCAGTGGCTAGGCAGGAAGTATAGGCGGGACTAACAGAGAGGAGAAAAGAGCAGGAAGGTGGAAGGAGACACAGCCAGCCGCCACCAGGACAAGCAGCATGTGAAGATGCCGGTAAGCCACAAGCCACGTGGCAAGGTATAGATTTATAGAAATGGATTAATTTAAGATATAAGGACAGTTAGCAAGAAGCCTGCCACGGCCATACAGTTTGTAAGCAATATAAGTCTCTGTGTTTACTTGGTTGGGTCTGAGCGACTGTGGGACTGGCGGGTGAGAGAGATTTGTCCTGACTGTGGACCAGGCAGGAAAACTCTAGCAACAGTGGAGTAATAATGAGCCACAAGAAAAAGAAAATTATGTTGTAATGGATTAAGCTGAAGATCATTATGCTAAATGCAATAACCCAGACTCAAACAGACAAGCATTATACATTTTCTTCATACACAAAACCTATATAAAAATAGATAAATACAGAAGGAACTATTTTTCAAAAATTAGAAGAGAGTAATACTGGGTTTGAATATATCATCAAGATACATTATACAGATTGTGAAAATGCCATACTTTTTTATAATTATGATATACAAAATTCTGAGCATTGCAAAACAGTATTGCAATTATCACACAACCAGATTCATTTCAATATAATATCTTGCTAAAGATTCATGAAATCATGCCACACTAAAGGTTGCATAAATATTAGAAATGATCCGAGGAATGTATTAATTCTAAAAGTAAGGGAAATTGGGCCTGTGAACCAAATGAGCAGTGTGAGTCACTCTACAAGTTATAAGAAAAGACAGTTTTTGCCTGGGGTGTGACACCTGCCTGTGCATCTTCCAGGTCTGTGGCAGGAGTCACACCATCAGAGATATTCACAAGGACTGCTGTTTACAGAGGAATATTTTAACCTCTTTTCAAGTTAGGAGATTTTTAGTGAATATATATATATATATTTAAAAGACTAGATACCAGAAAGTAGTATGTGGCTAGTATTGAATGGCCTTAAACATATTTTGTTTGTAATTTAATCTCTACACACTTACATAGTAGTGAAATTGTTAGGAGAGTTACTGTCTTTAGCCACACTTTCAGGAGTGGGTACAAATACTCTGGCTTGAGAATCTGGGGGAAAGGGAATGAAATGAATCAATTGTGTGCTGTACTTTTGTGTGTAACTACCATGTAGAAGCTGTAAACATCTACTGGATTAACGTCTACTGAGTCATTATTTGTAAGTTAGGCACTATGTTGAATACCTATAATAGAAAATATGAGGAACTGAGGGCTCTTTCTCTATCCCCTATTCCACCCTCTCTTGATAAACTTGTCTCATTATCTGAAGGCTTTCTTATAAATAAGGGACTGATAAGTCATATTCTCACAGCATCTGACCCAAGATGAAAGAAAGGATTCCTTTAAAAAGATAAAACAGAAATAAAAAATGTTTAAGAAGCATAATGGTACAACTGATCAAGACACCTCAAAGCTCTCACTTGAAAGGATGATTAAAATGCCCAGCTCTCTGGTGTAGCACATGAAGGGGGAAAGGAAGAAAATCATCTGAATATTAAGAATGTGAAATATTAACCAACCAACTAGATCAAACGCAGATAAAAATTTCAGGAGCACTGAATACGTAAATTCTGGCTAGTAAAAATAAAGACACTAATAACATAAAAAATGTTCCTAGGAGAATCTGCTTTCACAGAAGAATCATCATGGACTAGGCTAGTAATCAATAAAGGGATGTAAAACTTGTGAGTTTTGTTCCTCAATTAGGTTCCAACAAAAACTTTATAGGTTGGGTTTGATCAAAAGTAACAATGATTCCCATAGAATTTAATTAGTTCCTATACAGAAGTAGAGGGAAAGTTTACTATTTTTTTTCATTAAGGTAGAAAACCTTCATATTAAAATGTGATTAGAGAAGGGCAATTTTTAAAATATATTTTAATTTGTAAGCATACTTACAGAGATCCATTGATTAAAAAGTAGATTGTATTAGGATTTACCTGCTCAGTAGACCTAGGAAACACAGTGTCTATGTTAACATTCTAATCCGTCCCTTGGGGGCCTCCCTGAGTCCTAAATCCTGATATAGAAGCCTCCTCTTAAGGAAAAACTCTGCCCTTCCCTCCCTCCCACTAGGTATGCACCCTCGAAACCCCTCTGTCTCCTTCTCCTTTCTGTCTTTTCCTATCTTTCTCTTTATCCCTCATTACAATAAATCATTTTCACGCAGATGCAGCCTCTGGGTTGTGAATGTCCACCCACCACCGCCCACGTCATGCCTACGTGCCCGCACGGTCCGCCGCACACGTGGAATACCCTGGCCCAGCCAGCTGGGGTTTCCCATGCGTGCATAATTCATAACAGTCTACTCTACACCAGGTTTTCAGGAGCCCTTGAAATATTTTTCTTTTATAATCAGAAGAAAAGTCATGGGGAGTATGACTTAATCAATGAAGTGCTTCCCATGCAAGGATGAAAACCCGAATTTAATCCCAGCCCCTGAGCTGGGTGTGGTAGCATTGAAGAGACAGAGATGCAATGATTCCTGGACCTCACTGGCCCGTCTGCCTAGTCAAATCGGTGAATTTCAAGTTCAGTGAGAGACTCTGTCTCAGAAATAAAATAAAAACACAAAGTGGTGAGCCACAGAAATAGACGCTTGATGTTAGCCTTTGGTGCACCTGCACACACTTGTATATACACATAAAAATATCAGAAGAGAATAAATGTTTAAGGAAAATAAACTTTTACAATACATAATTTTACTATGTTCATCTTTGTACCAACTCAGTCATAAAATGTATTCTTTTATTACTTTTGTCATGAATGAAAAAGTGGATAATGCCTGTGAATGTCAGGTCCAGTGGTCCCTCTTTCTTAAGTGGCAGATTGACAACAGTTGTGGCAACGTTTAGTCTGAATAAAACTGTGTCTGAGAAATTTCTCTGTAATTAGTCTTCATGAGAATAAGAACACCTGTCTGGGGACTCATTTTTTTCACTCACAAATTTTATGTTTTCCCCACACGCGGCATCAAATCTCTTCCAAGCCTACACTTCTGGTTTGTAAAACACCAGGATGTCGGCCTAAGGCACGGCATGTGTCTGCTTAGCTTCATTAGCACATCTAAGCGCTGGTGGCTACCTCAGGTGAGCATCCTGGAGTTTGCATCACATCAGCACCTGGTTTGTTTTCAGAGGCATTGTCCTCCACTAACAGACCACTTTCTCTTGGAGTAGTGTTCACTCTCCAAAACATCCGGTGAAAGACATCCATAGTTCAAAACAAATCCAGCTTATTTTCAATGTGGCTGCTAACCTCCACGTCAGAAGATACTGGAAGAGGTTCAAAATCCAGACAGAAATAAGCAAGGAACATAGTAGGGGGAGTGGGGGAGTGATACTCTGCTGCTCCTCCTAGCTGTTTAAGTCTCTTTAGAAAGAATACCAGAAGTCCCACCCACTGTTGGACATCATCTCAGTGGCCTCACCTAGATGCAAATGCCAACTAGTCTGGGAAGCGCTATCTTCCACCTGCTCATGGCCTCAGACTAAATCAAGCTGAGACTGTTACCAACAGTAAGGAGAAGAGATATTGAAGAGACAGCTAGCAGTTTCTGGCACTTTCCCTAGGGAAAGCAGCCAGCTACTGCTGGAATAGTTAAGAAACCTGATGGCTGGGCCAGAGCAGCAGAGACACTTTTCAGAAACTAGATCAGGTCCCTGATCCCTGAGAGGCCTGCTGAGTTCTCAGATTCCACACTCCAGTCTCCAGTCTCTTTCTTTCAGACCCCAATTTAAAACAAACAAACAAAAACAAAGAAAATCCATATAAGGTAAAAAAAAAAAAAAAAAAAAATTCCTCCACATGCCTTCCACTGCAAGTCCAGCTAGGCATTACTCGGTTTATCTGTGATATAACCCAGAAAGCAAAGGTTGCCGCTAAGCAAACAAAATCAAAATGATGTTCAGCACAAAGGGTTAAGAAAGACCTCGTTATAGAGTTAGAAATGGTAAGCAAATCAGGTTTTTTGTTTATTTGTTCTTTTTGTTGTTGTTGATGATGATGATGTCTTACAATTTCCTACATCCTACTATGTTATTCAAGCTTGTAAGCTCAAGTGTCTTCCTATCTCCACTCTCAAATAGTTGGAACTACAGGTGCATGCCATGATGCCAGATTCCAAGACAGTTTCTGAAAGATAATTAATGTACACCTTCATGTCCCTTTTGATGTCTACAAGACAACACATGAAGGGGTGGTGCATGTATATTAAACAGAAAGGAAGAGGCTAGCAAAGCGCCCTGTAGGCAGAGTAGTAGTAACAATGTGAGCCTGTGGAACCAAAATAAGACCAAAATGCTTTCACCCCAAAAACTAAGGCCTAAGACTGCTCCTTTTAGCTACAGGCTATAAGTTACTGGAACAGGCCAGAAGTTACTGAAACCAGTCAGTTCAGATTCCAGAAACCAGGAACCAGGAAGTGTAAAAGTACAGGGTCACAAGGTAGTCAGGAGGTAAGGACTGCCGGACTGTGGAATGTCCACTCCCTGGCCCCGTCGGTGGCGGGCAACCACTCCCTTAGAAGTAAGATTAAGCCATGATTTCTAGAAAGCCCCTAGAAGCGAGCCAATCAGAATTGTACCCGTACTGCACCCCTAAATGATGTAACCTTGTGATTTTTCCCTTTAAAAACTGAGCTTGCAGATAGGTGGGCGCTTCCTCCAGCCTCCACTGCATTGGATCTGTTGGACGAAGTCCCTGCCTAGGCTTGTATTGCATTTGGATATCCCGAAATTAAACCTTGCTTTTGCATTCCGGCATGCTCGTCTCTGGTGGTCTCTCTGGGGGTCGCGGTCTGGGCACAACAAGCCTTTCAGGCTTATCACAAAAATTTGGGAGAATGTCCCAGGAGCCCTAAGTAGAGGCTGTGGTGTGCAGCAAGCAGGTGCTCAGGATTCTGGATGCCATCTGCAGCGTGGCTACCGAAGTCTAACCCGAATCACATTCTGCAGTCATCTCATGAAGCCTTGCATATCATTTCCTCAAACTCTTCCCAGGCCAGTTTCTATATACCTGCCTTGAAGATTAAAGAGGGGAAAAAGAGATTATGGAAATTTAAGTGTTTATCCAGTGTCATAGAGACCCTGTCATTCTGCACTGGCTGGTTTTACTTATGTCAACCTGACACAGCTAGAGTCATCAAATAGGAGGAAGCCTCGTTTGAGAAAATGCCTCCATAGGATAGGGCATGTAGGGTACTTTCTTAATTAGTGATTGGTGGCAAGGTCCTAGCCCATTGTGGGTGGTGCCATCCCTGGGCTGGTGGTCCTGAGTTCTATAATAAATCGGGCTGAGCAGGTCATGGGGAGCCAGCCAGTAAGCAGCACTTCTCCGTGGTCTCTCCATCATCTCCTGTCTCCAGGTTCCTGCCCTGTTTGAGTTTCTGTCCTGACTTCTCCTGAGGATGAACTATGATGGAGAAGCCTAAGCTGAATTAACTCTTTTCTCCCCAAATTGCTTTAGTCACTGTGTTTCATCACAGCAATAGTAACCCTGACTAAGACATATTCCTAATTCTGTTTTTGCTTTGCAGTTGGCTGTGACAGTTTTCAAATGGCTGGTTACTATGCTGCCCTTTATGTGGCATAATAGTTATCGGTCAACCATTTATACCGCCTGCCATGTTTTAGTAGATTACTTAAAGACGTTTTCTAATAACTTTCTTTTGGTAGCTTGCATTTTGTCTCTCCACGGGCATCATTTATTTCTTATCCATCAACATGGTGTCAAGCAGCTCACTAAACTAGCAAATTCTAGGTAAATGGTTATTTGAGAGTTTACAATGTACTAGAATAGAGGCTGATGTTTGTTCTCTGCGTACTGGACTTAAAACTGAGCATTACTGTTAGACACAAATGATGATCTGAGCACTTATTGATTGCTGACTACCAGCACTTATTTTGTCCCCCAGTTATTGCCTCTCTCCTTAGCTTCATTACAGCTTAGGTGGTGATTGTCAATTTCCTGACATTTCAAAAGAATGGTAGTGGTTCCCACAGTGAAGAAGGAGCCTTAAGTGAAGGCTCTAACTGGGCACAGGGGTGGAAAAGGAAGCTTTTGAAAGGTTGCACTTTAGGAAAAGTTAACCACCAGCTCAAAGTGAATTACTAAATTACAGTATATTAGTTGTCCGGTTACTAGAAACGACTGTGTAAACTAGAGGGAGACCCCAGAATGATGCCTAACTCACTCAGGACAGAAGCAAATGAGAGTCTTAGACTATCAGAAGAAACCATCACAGATAACTAAGGACAACTAATGTATTTATCAAAAGGATTTTTTTTCACTTTTCAAATTTTTTAAATAAGAATCCGTAAGTAAGGATGGGCAACATGAAAATAAGTCTCAGTGCATCTTGGTGAAGTTTAAAGCTGAAAGAATACATTAGGACAATGAAACCCAGGAGGAGCCTGAAAGCCATGACAGTTAATTGGCTCATGTCTGGGCTAGGGAAACAGCCTTCCTTCTGTGCAGCATGTTCTGGTGCTGTTACGGAGCCATTGTCTAGACATCTGGAGGTACAAGCCCTTGTGCAGAGCTAGTCCTTTGACCAGTAAAAGGTAAAAGATCAATCTTAGAGCTCTATTTTAAAATTTGCTAAAACCGGCACATCTGCAGGGTTCAGAAGCCTAAGTAAGGACACTGTCATGCTGGAGGGCAGTGATGAATGTCTCCCTCTGAGCTCCGGGGCTCTTTCCACAGGAGCAGTGGTTTTATTTGCTCATTCGATTTGCACTGTGACAACAATGAAGCCTGCAAGCTTCCATGGAAGCCTGAGCCCTTTAGACTGGCTCTGCTTTTTGGATGAGTAGAGAACGAGGGAATAAAACCAGACACCTTGGGGGTTGTCTCCTTCTCCTCTTCTGTTTATACCACAGCAGGTCCTTAACGTAGCTGAGCATGGTTAACTGGTCTTCTGATGAAAATGTCTGAGATCAGTCAGACAAATGCCTCAAAGAAGAAACTGGAAAAATGTAGTCATGTGTGACTAGACTCAAGGTGCTTCTTTTTTAATATCTGATTTTTTTTTAATTCATCCATTGTGAATTTCATAGATGAACACAGCACTTTTTGATCATATTCACCTGTAGCTATTCCCCTCCAACTCCTCATGGATCCCCTTCCACCCTGCAATGGTTGGAGTGAGAATGGGCCCCACAGACTCTATCTTTGAATACTTTCTCCCCTGTCGGTGGAACTATTTGGGAAGGATTAGGAGTGCCCCTTGTTTGGAAGAGGTGTGTCATTTGGGATAAGCTTTGGAGTTTCAGAGGACGCGCACTATTCCTAGTGTGTTCTCTGTCTCCTGCTTGTGGTATGACATGTGAGCTTTGAGATGTTATTGCTGCCATTCCTTTGTTCTGCCTTTGTAGACTCTGACCCTCTGAAACCAGAAGTCCAATACAACTCTCTCTCTCTCTCTCTCCCCTTCCTTTCCATTTTATTCTTTTTATTTTCATTTTTAAAATTTTACATCCAGACCACAGTTTCCCCTCCTTTCTCTACTCCCAGTCCACATTCACCTCCCTTCTGCCCCTCCCCCCCACCTTCCTCCTCTGTTTCCCTTCAGAAAAGGACAGGTCTCCTGTGGATATCAACAAAGCATGGCATATCACATTGCAGTAAGACAAAGCACCTCCCTTTGCATTAAGGCTGAACAAGGCAACCTTTTATAAGCTGCCATGGACATTGTTTTTATCACAGCAATGGAAAAGTAACTAATACAAGACCTCTCCCAGTTTCAGGGCTTTTTTTTTAAAGTTGTAATTCACTGAGTCCCAACAGTGTCATCTCTATACACTTGGGCATGGATACTTCTTTGGGAATGAAACAGTAAACATTTAGTAGTCTAAGGACATGAAGGTCCCTAGAATGGCTTAAAGCCAAACTTTTGCAATTCAGGCAACTACCATGTCTTCCCATGGTTCTTTTTTTTTTTTTTTAAATATGTTTCATGTTCTTTTTCTTGGATTATTTTCTATTCTGGTTCATTTAAGATAGCCTTTTCTGCCCCTGACCCCTACTGAGAATGGTTTCCAATATTCTCTAAGGTGGTTCTTTGGCTGACATGCATTTGTTCATTGCCTGACTCATTATAAATGGTTCAGTTTTATGTGCCTACCAGGAAGAAATGCAAACAGGTATGCATTCTGTATCTCAGTATGTTTCCTCAAGCCTGGCAAGAGTTTCAGCCCCACACTGTATCCTTTCATGTATTATTTTGCTTACCCATATTTTTGGCATAATTCAAAAATCGTGTACTTTGGGGGACCAATGTGAGAAATTTGGCATTACTGTTCTACCACCCAAAATCTTGCTAAAGAAAAATTGGTTTTTGCTCTCACTAGTCAGACAAGTATAAATTCTAAAATCTTTTGGCTTAAAAATATTGACTCTCAATTTCTGGTTTTAAGCAGAATTGTAAGTCAGTTCTCAGCAATTAAAAAAAAAATTCAGAGTAAATACGTTTGTCTCTGTGAGTCACTGGGTCTTTGTTCCAGCTATTCTCTTCTACTGTTACATCTCAAAAAGGTCACATGTATGAATGGGATTGGTTATATCCCAATAATAGCTCAATATAGACTCTGGCATGTGACCTTCATATTATTTTTCATTTGTCACAAAATGTTATTCTTCTTTTGATATTTTTCCTACCATTAAAAAATGTCTAAAAAACTATTTTGCCACCCCCAATCCCTTCATGAATATGTGACAGGCCAGATTTTGTTCATGGGCTTGGAGCTTTCTGACTGCTACTGTGAGGTTAAGTACCATCAACTGGTCAAAGCCTGTGCTATGCAAGGCCACTAGCAATACAACACTGTCACTGTATGGAGAATGTGCTCAATATATGAGAACTACGAGATTGCCAGGGAATTCCTAAGCACTAACAGCAGGGTATTGAGAAACTGCTTTGGATATTTTCAACTACTTGAGCTATTTGAAAGCCAAGTGTGCCTTACTTGAATTAGCCCTTAGACAACAAACAGTTATGTGTTATAACCACTGACTTTGTAATGATGAGGAGGTTTGTGGTCTGGAATTAAAGTTCTTTGAAGTAGTATACTGCCTTGTAAAGACAGAAACATTTCTGTGAATAAATCTGCTCCTCCCACCTATCTAAATCCCATTTATATTTGGTTTTGACATTTGGGACAAGGAGCTTTTTTGTATTTTAACTTTGGTGAGTGTATGTGGTATGCATGTGCACATGTATGCCACGTGTATGTGTGCTGTGAGTATATGTATGTATAGTAGAAGTGTATGTGTGAGTACACATAATATATATATATATATATGCACATGTGGAGTCCAGAGGTCAGCATGGGCATGTTCCTATCCTACTTTCCACCTTACTGTTTAAACACCATCTCTCATTGATTAGCTAGGCTGTCTAGCTAGCCAGCCCCCATCACTGTTATTCAAGCACTGGGGAACAAATGGATGCGGTTACTACACTTGGGTTTTTAGAAGGGTTCTGGGGATCCAAACTGAGGTCTTCATGGTTGTACAACAATCATTTCACTCACCGAGCCATCTCACCAATCCGTGGGCAAGGGTTCTTGATTTTACTGATGGCAATTTTGTTTTGGCTTATCCATATAATAGCATCACTGGGGGAGCCAGTAGCTTGGTACGAAATTAGCGCTTGATAACAGCCAGATTAACAAAGCTGTTCTTCTGAATAATAACATGCATTTTATTTGTAATTTTTCAGCTGGTCTTATAGTCAAGTGGCATATTTATAAATTTCAAATGAAAACATCTTTGAAAATATTCCGAGACTGCTGCAATATGGTAAAAGATAATATGTCTAAAAACATGTTCACCCTGAATCATGCAAGCAAAACCCATGACTGCTATTATACCAACAACATGACCATTTGAAGAAAACATACTCCCTTGAAATAAGGCAGTTTGTTTCTAAATGGGCTTTATTTAACCTTATGTAATTCACACAGTATAATGTTCATCTTTGTTCTGTTCTCTAGAAATAATGACATTGATATTTGAGCTAAGCAAGGATGTGCACACATTTTCTAATCAATGTCTTAATTATTGGGTGCATGTGGCAAACCCAGATGGGCTATGTGACTGGACTATGTGTCACTTCCGTTTAGCACTAGACAAACTAGTAAACACTTATTCCTTCTCTTTCTCTACTTTAAATGTACCTATTATTTTGAAGCTCATAGGTTTTATGCTTTTCTTATAACCAAAGTTTGATCATCGGCCCTCAAAATTTAATATTCAATCACTTAAATGAAGACAAAGTTTAAACACGTTATTGAGTTGCTTGGTGTCTCAGCAATTTAATTTCCCAATAAATAACCTTTAATTTTCATAATATTCCTTCCTCATCATATTATTTCACAATCATTCATCCACTATCCAGTCCACCATCCTCATGCATTTTACCCACCAGATTACTTCTTAGGGATGCCAGCTGGTTCTTCTCTTCAGCGCTGCCTGTCAACACATTATTTATTCTCTAAGACTCAAGAAAAATTCGACTCATTCAAGAATTCTCCTTAAGAACACCATTATTTTTTTTCTCTCCCTCCCCCAAACAACCATGGTTACAGAGTACCTTGGGGCTGGATTATTTATATATGAATCTATGTCTTCTGTGCTATAAGGTCATATAGGATAGATGTCTCCATATTATGATGCTTTGCAAACAATAATCTAAAGGAGTCTGATTTCCAACATGTACAGAGATCCATTATTTCAGAATCCCTGCCACCACTGAAGATTGTATCCTTCACTTAAACCATGTGTTATCAGAGACTAAAGAGAGGAAACATGTAATGGTGCCTAAGTATTCTTTTAATTACATCAACAAACTTTATGAGCTTTGAGGTAGAAACTGGGGTGATATATAATTTCAAATCTCCTAACTATTTTCCTTTCTTTGTTTTTTGTTATATAATTGTACTTGGTTTTAACAATATTTATTAAGTATGTTCTTTGACAGTTTCATACATGTATATAATAAATTCTGATCACATTTACTCCCATATCCCCTTCATATCTTCATCAAACTCCCTCCCCCACTCCAAGTTCCCCTCCTAATTTCCTGTCTTTTTGATTTGTGATCCACTGAACTTAACAATGGTTGTCTATGTAAACCTGAGTGTAGCGCTCTCCACTTGGGAGCATGGGGAGTCACCAGTGGCTATACCAAGGATGACAGTGAGGGCCCCGTTACACATGGACAACTCATGCTTCCCTAGGCACTGGTAAGGCCCCAAGAACCCATTTCACACTTTTGAATGACTGCTGATAGCCTCTGTGTTCTCTTTTTAATTCTTTGAAAATTTCAAATGTGTAGACAATGTATCTTAACCATATCCCCTCACTGCCCACCACCATCTTCTTTGTGCCCCCAACACATCTCCCTTTCAACTTTAGTTCTTATCTCTCTTTTTAAAAATAAAATAATGAGTACAGTTAGTTCTGCCCATATTCACTTGAGTGGGGAGGCTATCCTTGGGGCATGAGCAACCTACCAGTGACCACACCCCAAAGAAAAATGACTCTCCCCCTTACTGAAGTCATCAACTGTTAATAGCTCCTCCTTTAGCTGTGGCACCTCAGTAATCTCTTCCCCTATCCATGCTGTAATTTTAACTGTCTTGGTCTTACACAGGAACCACTGGTGTTGTGAGTTCATGCCATGACATGTCTTAAAATCTCTTTTGTTTGGGGTCTTTCACTTTAAATGAATGATGGGACTCTTATGGTTTTGTGCAGTAGGTCAGGGGATAGAATTGTTTTGTTTTAGTTAGGTAAGTTCACAACTGAAAGGAAGACTGTAATGTCTTTCTGACTTTGAGCAGGGAAACGACAAAAATGGTTTTTACTACAGGGAAAATAATTCAATTGAGAGAGACTGTTTTCAAGGGAACTAAATTGGAGCTGATGGGAAAGTTAGGCTAGACTGTGGGAGGAGAATTTAATTCTCCACAGCTCTCCAGAGAACCCAGATTGCAGTGACATTCCAAAAACTTGCATCTTTGGAAACGGGGAGAGATAGCATTTTGTGTTAAACACGCTGGTGTCACTATGGTCAGTCAATGTTGTCTATGCATCTGATTGGACATTCACAGCCAAGGAGAACAGGAAGGAGTCAGGGCTCAAGAAGAAGATGCAAGTCTCGAGTAAGAATGGCATTAAAAGCAGTTTGATGCCCAGCTTACATTTACAGGTCTTATCCATTAAATATTTACTGAGCACTCTGAATAGGTTGACTTTGGGCTTTCGTGAAAGAAGACATTCAGGTCTCAAAAGCTGGTGAAATCATCTTGTAGCTTCATGATGGAACACACAATTATTTGTCAATGTTTATTCTTTTTTTTAATTATGTCAGATTTATTTTTAATTATGAGTGAACAGAATTCTTATTTCAGTTACCTTCTTTATGTGAGCTTTCCCTATCATACTAAGACAGACCATTGAGACATCCATTAGTTTTAAGTCTTTCTCTCTCTCTCTCTTTCTTTCTTTCCTTTTTCTTTAAAAGATTAAAAACAGAAGTACAGAAACCTATCCAAGGCTATAAAGTTGGACAGTTTTGACATTTGAAAAGTAAATTTTAAATCCTTCTTAATTGTAAAGTTTGTCCGAAGTATTCTCAGTGCTAGGAAGAGGAGTTCTGTAATGACTACTTGAGAAGAGGGAATCTGTTCTCTACCTCACAGTACTTGTACGTATAAAGGCTGTGTGTATCCTTGAGACTGTGAGTGAGTGTGTGTTTAGCCAGCAGTAAAGCAGACCCTCATCTGCTACCTCAAGTCCAGGTCTACAGTTGCCAGGAACAAAGCGTCTGTTTAGCGCAGGGCATTGCCTCTGCAGTGTGGGCTGCATGGCAGATCTCTTAACCCCAGAAACACTGCTGAGTTGTCAGGAGTTGTCAGCAGCTCAATTCCGCATTTGTTTTCTGAAGTTCTCATCCTGTCAGATACATTAGAATTGCAATTCAATTTTTATTATTTTAAACTTCTCCCACACACTTCCCACTGAGGCAAACCTGTTGACAACGTAGTCTATTGTTTAGTATGAGAAGAGATATCTGAAGTGCTGCTAATTCTCAAGGCTCCTAATTGCCCTTTAAAATTCCTATTCCTTGCCGTTAGACAACAAATGAAAAGCTTTAAAAAAACCTATCACTAAAATCTATTAGCATTTTCCAGTATTCTTTGATTTGAGTTTTAATTAGAGTAAGTGTGTGCTGTGATATGCCTTTGCCTCTGATTTTCTTTCCCATTTTTATCTTAACCATGCTTGGGCAAATCATATGTTCCTTTTCTTTTTGACAGAATATTCTCACATTAGTTCTATCCCTTTGAAGGGTAATTTTTTAATCCAATTATGTCTATGTACTCTCATTAGACATTAAATAAGAATAGTTATCAGGGGTAGGTGGAAAATACACAAGAATAGCAATGCTGACTTTTATAATTTTCCAGGTTTTGTTTTATAGATCTGAAGTAGTAGTTTGGCTTAAAAAGCAAAGCTGTGAGGGAACTCTCTTCCCTGGTGGGCTGTTCAATAACTGTTCCTTTCCAGCAAAGAGAATTCGACTTCATTACAGCAGTAGTGCATAAGGGCATCTGAATTCCTTTCTAGAGCAGGGATGCCACTCAATGCCTGGCTGCTGAGGTTTTGCCACACTGGCCAGGGCATATTTCAAGAACCAGGCAGTTGCATTCCTTCTCTTCCTGTCCTTGGCCACATATTGCTGGATGAGATCATTCTGTAAACAGGATTAGGGAACACCAACAGAGTCCAATCACTTTCCAAATGCTAATCTGGATGACAGGCTGTGATGAGCACAGTGGCATTTTCAGTGTGGGTCACTTTTGTCCCTAAATCACAAGCTGCCTTTGAAAACATTGTGCTTCGAGGAGTGGTGACACATAAGAGATTGAAAGAAATGCCAGCAAAGCCTTGCCCCACTCAGGATCTTGCATCATGGTGGTTTGAAGGAGAAGCTTCATCACCTGATTTCTCCTTGTCTCCTGGTGCTCCGATGGTGGGTTTGGCTTCGATCAGGAGCTTCCCAAGACCAGGTCTGGAGAGCTTCTCAGCCACTATTGGTTTAGCTCTCACAAGTCAGTTTGAAGGCATAGTCAGGACTGATACTGGATGTCCCTGAAGACAATGAATAACGATCAGGAAGGTACATGAACTTTCCCTAGTGTTTATTGAATAGGTGTCAGTGTACATACAGGTCAATGGCGACATGCATGTAAACAGAGACGTTCTCAGATGATTTGACATAGGATTAAATTTGGGATGAGATATAGAAATGAAGGAAGAAAAAGAGCTTTTTATTGTGTAAAAGATGGAGGAAGTTCTCCCCAATTTCAAAGTCATAAGCAGCAAAGAGGCAAATTGAAATTTGGGAGTTTACAAAAATCATCATGTTGGAAATGGTAGAAGAAAAAATTTGAATTGGAGGGCAGAGCAAAGCTATTTGAAGATGCAGGAAAATGTGGTTTATATTCTCAGCATAAAAAACAATTGGGAAAGAAAACTCTTCCTATTTCACCGGGTCTTTTATTCAGAGACTGAACAAAATAATAAACTATTACTAAGTGACATTCATGACTAATATCAACCACTGTTTGGTCAACTTCTACTGGACATAGTCTTAGAAAGTTCTAGTAGACATTCTGAAGATTGGAGTCTTACGTTGATTTATAAATCCACCAGGTGTGTATTACATTGTGAATGTCCTGGATACTAACAGTGACTTTCCCATGTATGTTTCATGCTTCTGATAGAACTCAGCCTTTTCATTACATCATAACACTACAGACCATGTTTGGTAGAAAGATGTTATCAACTAGCTTACTGAGAAAACATTGTCAAAATAATATCATTGTTTTCATGGGAAAACTTCTGAGGTATGAGGGACTAATCTAGGATACAAAGGAGAGGAAAACAACAAGTATCATTTGGATGAAGTCAATGTCAAGTGAAAATGGGATCCCTTTGTCTTGTGAAAAGGAAGCATGTGATAAGAATTGGTCTTATGGTCTTTTAAGGGGTTCAGGACAGTAAAACAAACATGTGCATATTCTGGCGGGTAATTATCTGTTGTCACTGATGATGATATTTACCTAACCGATGAGAATACAGTTTCAGACATAAAAATATAAGAGTCAGAATTCAAGAATATTAGTTATTTTAAAATATTTCATGACACTTATTTGTGTGTGCATATATGTGCCACTGTGTGCATGTGGAGGTCAGAGGACCACTTGTGAAAGGAACTTCTTTTCTTCCACCATATGGATTCAGTCTATAGAACTCTAGTCATCAGGCTTGATGGCAAGATCTCTTACCTCTTGGGCCATCTCACTGGCCTAAGATCATTAGTTCTTTAAGAGAATGTGGAGGCAGTTTTACTGCACTGAAGCACAAGAATATCATCTGACATTCATATTGAGAAAGCTAGTAGAGAAACAGTGTAGACTCACTGCAGGCTACAGATAGATCCATTGTTCAAAATTGGAGTGCACAGATTGTAGATTAGAATGCCTTTTCTTTCTCTTCTTTTTCAATGACTGCATCAAGCTTAAAAGCAGTGACTAGGAAACATTAAGGCAAAATAGTTAATATAAAGAGTTATGCATTTTGCTAGATCTCTTTGGTGACACTATGTATGGTTTTGTATGAAAAGAGCTAGAAAGTGGCATCTAAACTAAAAACTTAGGTATTTAATCAATCTTCAAATAGCAAGTGAATTATTATATAACTAGTTAAGGTAGATTAATTTAAAAAAATAATGACAATAACAAAATCATTCATCTAACTTAGCTTACAATGTTACCCTGTCAGATTTGAGAGTTATATTTCTGCCTTCTGTACTGTTATCCTTAGCTCTACCACTACCTCATTTCTGCCTGAGAGGTCCATTGTGGTTGTAGTGTGAAAATGATGCTATGCAATTTCTGAGGTTAGGTCATACAGGACAATTTTGATTCCACCTTTATTTTGAGATAACTGCCTGGAGAAAAGTTACCAAACTTGGGGGAAGCCCAAGGCATCTAGAGAGCCACATATAGGTGTTCCATCTGGCATTCTTAGCTGAGGTTTCACTGGAGAACCATGTGTTCAAGAAAAGCTTTAAGATGATTCAGCAGTCACCTCCATCTGTGGAAGCTGCATGGAAACCCAGAACAAGACTTCGACACTGAGCCTAGCTTCTCTGCCAAATAAGATGAAACCAAATGATCGGAGTTATTTTAAATCAGTCAGGCTTTGAGTTAGGTTGTATGAAGCAATAGATAACTAGAACACTTCTTGAAAGCAGCAAAAAGTTGTTATTATGCATTAAAAGTAAAAAAAATTGTAGTATTTTCACAATTCCACCATACCAACACAAGCTGACTTTAACGAAAATGTGAAGTATTAACAGAGCTCATAATTGTGAGCACAATCTATAAACAAGAGTATAAATTGAGAGTCAACAAAATTTTTAAGATTAAAATTGGAAATTATATTATTTAGATATTATTACACACACAACTTGTATTTGCTTTTAAAATAGGCAAGGTGACCTTGTGCATCATTTCTACCTTTAGCTTCTATCATTCTGTCTTCCTTGTGTGGGTGTTCAGTTTGCTGAAAAAGCCAGATTTTAGAACAGCTTTCTTTCAGAAACGATGTTTTTAAAGTTAAGGAAGAAAAAAAATCTTGCACACTGCAGAATTGGCAGCTATAAAAATAGATGTAAAAATAAATTGAAAATTCATAACAATTGTGCTGTAAAAGATGTGTTGAAACTGAATTACAAAGTAAAATGAATAAAGTGGGCTTTTTGATTAAATGAGTAAGCCAGAGTATTTACAGTATGAAAATATGTTGGAAATGACTAGGATAGCATAAAATAAATGAAGAAATTATTGTGTATGCAAGTCTAGGCTGGAGCTAGCATAAATGAAGACTTTCAGAAAGTTCAATTTTTTTTTTTTAATATGGCAGGGGTCAGACAACTGTTTTAGTTCCTGTTTCCTAACAAAAAGAACAGTAACTCCTGTGCTTAGAAATGTAGAAAAATGAGAAGTGACAATACGTCAAAAAGTTTTGCATCTGTGGAAAGACACTAAGGTAGAAAACCAAAGGATTTGGACGGGTTTCTGTAAGCTGAAAGCACATGGCTCCCCCTTGCTTGCATCCCGCCCCCAGTGTCCTCCAGCCAGAAGCATCAACACCATCCGTTTGGAAGAGTGGAAGTGACTCTGAGTCCTCACGTGCATCTGCACAGTTGGCAGCAGTAAGTCATCATCACTTTCTAAGAAGAAGCTAAAGACCTTAGCTGGATGGAGATTCAGTAAGTTGAAGCATTTGTTGGAGCTCTGCCGTGATTCCGCTATTGTTGTTGTTGTTATCCACTTACAATCTACTCAGCTTGATGACGGCTGCAGAGATCCAATGCCTACAAATGACTGTTACCCAACTGAGGAGATAGACAATTTTTTTTAAACATTACAAAAGAGACAAAAATTGACACATTATTGAATCCTGGAAAACGCCAGGCAATGGCAGTGGAAATAATGCAATGAATGCTGGGTTTGAGATATTGGTAACAATTGAACTAGCTGGAGGTGATACTTGACCAGCCTCTTCCCGCATTCCTGGTATATAGGGAACACACAAGAACAGTTGAGTGAGCAAGGTAAACTATTTGAAAAAGAAGCTGACAATCATAACAGAGGATATTGAGCCCATCTGGAAGTAGGAGGGTCAGGTTGGATGTCAGGGTAACCAGATCAAGAAGGCCTGGAAAGGAAGTGGGACATTCATCTTCTGTGGTAGAAAAATGGAAATCAATAAGGCTGGCTGGCACTCAAGAGAGATTGCTCTGACCACACAATGTAAGAAGAAACAAAACGTAAGTCTAGGGAAGTAGCATTCATTTCCATGCCTCCCCTCTCTGCCTGAGCAGGATTCTGTTTGAATGTTTCTACTTAGCATGCAGCTGAGTAAAACGACCTCAAGAAAGAAATGTGTTGTGGAAAACGGAAATTTCCAAGAATATTTGGACCCACAAGTGGAGCGAGTCTATGTAGGTGAAGAATGCTGAGATATTCAGGATTTTGCTTGAATCAAGACTTTTGGGGAAGAACGTTTATGAGAAGGAATAGAAAATACAGCCTTAGGTCAAAGGATGGACCACATGGAAATATATTATCATCTCTTTAGGTCATGATAACAATAAAGAAGCTTATCTTCTAGTCATGGTGGTGTTGTGTAACAATTTCATCTGAGTTGAAGAGGGAGGAGGGAGGATCATGGGACCCAGGAAGTTCCTGAAATTAATAGGATCCACACGGCTCCTCCACAAAATGATGAAAACTGTAAACAACTGCTGGGGATGGAGTCTCTCCTATGAGTCAAGCTACCTGCAGCTGCCTTGCAGAGATCTTCAGGGATAGAATTTTCAGGTCCTCAACCCTGCAGGTGATGATCTTTTCAATGAGGAAATTGCTTCAGGCATCTCCGATCCTCTACTTAAACCCTTATCCATACCCCTGCAGTAATTTAGCAAACTCTTTGATTCACCCAGTTGGAATGTGGTAGAGTTGTCACTTTGTTCTGTCATGTATTGTCTAGGTGGGGTGAATAGACATTTATGTCATATCCCCCAGAAAAAAAGTGTCTCCCAGCATTTAGTCACATATCCATCTTCACTAAAGACAGAAAGGATATAGCCAAGCAAAACCCTTGGTAGAGTCCTGCACTGAAAACTATCCAGCTCTGCTGACCCAGTAAAGTGTGTTATTGCTGTGGAATAATGTTTTTGTACACTGGTTTAATAAAATGCTGAATGGCCAGTAGCCAGGCAGGAAGTATAGGCAGGATAAGCAGACAAGGAGAATGCTGAAAAGAGGAAGGCTGAGTCAGGAGATGCCAGCCCACCATCCAGAGAGCAGCATGTAATTGCACACAGGTAAAGCCACAGAACACATGGCAACATATAGATTAACAGAAATGGGCTGAGTTTAAGTGTAAGAGCTAGTCAGTAGTTAGCCTGAGCTAATGGCCAAGCAGTTTTAATTAATATAAGCCTCTGTGTGTTTACTTGGGTCTGAGTGGCTACGGACCAGTCAGGACACAGGAAAACTTTCAGCTACATGTGACTGAGAACTTTCACCTGGCAAATCACTGGGAGAGTGGCAAGTTTGAGTTGTGGGTGTGAGTACAGACTGCTTGAATTTGAATAGGACTCTCTAGACAGTGACTTCATGCATGTTATTTAAAGGTTCTATAGCTCCTTTTCATCTCTGAAAATGGGAGTTATTCTAAAAGGTTTCTTATAGGATTGTTGGGAGGATTGAACACTCTTAACTGATTGAACACTCTTAACTACATCTGAAGTGACAGAATGATACTTGCTTAATAAATATCAACCATTGTTATTATATTGACTTTGTCTTTGTGAACCATCCTGATAGAAGGCAACCTGATTGTTGCTATTGCTTTTTCTATGTTAGAAAGTCAGGGAGAGAGAGAGAGAGACCAGTGGCTTGTCCCATGTGACGTAATAAATTATTTGGTGCCGTCCAGAAACTACTGTCTTCTCAAGTCGCTCTGATAGAGAAGGCCATAGTTGTATTTTTTTCCAGTAGAAAACTAAGATATACACTTACTGATTTGGACAGAACAGAATCATAAATAAATTAGTTGCATTCGGCTTTTCCTGAGAAACCAGAAATATAATTTTCCTTCCAGTCTAAAAGGACATCTAAAAAGTTCCAGACCACACAATGACAGCATTATGTCTGTATCAGAAAGCACAATAAATCACGGGTAGAAAAGGACAGTGCCCGATAGGAAGCTGGGGATATGGTCTTGATTTTCTAGTTACTTTCCGTGTAAAAGCCACTAGTGTTTTGAAGTGGGTCTCGTCATTTGAAAATCTCTCCACCTTTTACTTTCAAAGTTTGAAATAGAAATTGTTGCTTTTGGAAAATAGTAATGAAGAGAGTTGGCTATGTTTGAAAGCCTTGATCCATTTGTTTCCCAATGCCCATGAGTCCCCACCCCAAGACACAAGCTTGCCTCCCCGAGAAATTCAGTATAAACCTAATAATCAAAATCACCAAATCTTCAAAGTGTTATATGCATACAACAGTGGTTCTCAACCTTCCTAAAGCTGAGACCCTTTAATACAGTTCCTCATGTTGTGGTGACCCCCAACCATAACATTATTTGTTGCTACTTCATAACTGTAAGTTTGCTATTGTTATGAATTGTAATGTAAATATATTATAGGCAAGCCTGTGACCCACAGGTTGAGAACCCCTGGTGTACAGCATAACAAGCATATTAAATAGTTACTTACAGGAATACTCTTCTGTAACTCAATGCAATGTAGATGTGGTAAGGTTCCCTAATTTCACAAACTTTTTTAAAAACCTGAGCTTACAGAGGCTAAATTCCTTGTTCTAAGTCTCACAGACCCTAAAGGAAGAAATGGGAATACACATTCCATTAAGTTATTTCATTCCTACCTCTCCATCAAAACCTCTATCCTTGGTGGAGATCCTTTAAGACCGTTTGTTCAAAATAATAGAAAACTTAATAAAAAATGTAATCAGAGCTCTTGGGGAATTTCTCCTGTGAGCAACTTAAAACAAGATCAAAGAAGACTCATTCTGTTACCATACACTGAGCTGCCTGGATACCCGTCAGTGTCCTGCGTTTTATGCACTCCTAGTTCCACGGTATCATTGGGAACTCAGTGTTTTGTGTGGGATGTCCCATTTTCTTGGCTTCCCTTTGATGTGGTGTTCCCTCTGTTTGGACACCACAATGTTCTTGGTGTATTATTAATATAAAATGAAATGACTTCTCTGTGAGAGATTCTGAAAACATTATATGGCCAATCAAACCAGTGCTGTTAGCAATAGTGTTAAAGGGAAAGTCAATGTTCAGGGAGCAAACACCAAAGGTGGTCTCAGATATAAGCCTTTCTGAGAAACAGCAGCACATTTAGAGTCATTCATTAAAGCTAAATTGGTGTGTGATGCTAACCAGAAAATGCCTTTCCTAGATGCGTTGTTTATTTACTGATGTTTGGAGTTATAAAAAGAAAGTTGATTGAACCATGGGAAATTATTTTGAAATGGACATAGCTACATAGTTTTGAACCTCTTCAGGACACAACTGGCTCTCCCCCCCATCTCATCAGCACCTACTTTAAATGACATAGAATAAGAAAAATGAAAGATTTCTAACAGTTTGAGTAATTCAGAGTTTTCAGCTTTGATAATGTTACATTACATAACTACATATTTGATTTTCAGTAATTTTCTTTTTTGTTAGCACGTAGTAATTGGATAAATAATGGGTTTTACTGCGATATTTTCCTGTATACATATTGTCACATGTTCTGATCATATCCATCATACTTTCCACTTCTTCCTCCCTGAGCTCCACTTACTTTTGCAAAATAGTCCCTCTTATGTTCTCTTGTCTTTTTTATTTTAAATCTAGATTTGACAAATGGGAGTAACTATGTGATATCCCTCTTCTTGGGTCTGACACAATTTGCTTGGCACAACAATCTAATCTCCATTTCCATTCATTTTCCTGTAAATTTCAGGGCTTCATTATTCACAGCTAAATCCAATTGTATATAAGTATCACCTATTCTTTAACCATATATTTGTGGATAGGCACCTAGGCTGGTTCTTCAGCTTGACTATTGTGAATAGCCCAGCAATAAATATGAATGCACAAGTATTGTGCATTAACTGTGGTGTGTTGACTTAGATCCTATGTGTGTGTGTGTGTGTGTGTGTGTGTGTGTGTGTGTGTGTGTGTGTATGTGAATATATATGAGCCATGAGCATATATTCCTTCCCAGGAATGGCACAAGTGCATTATATAGTAGTTCTACATTTAATGTTTTGAGGAATGTCCATCCTCATTCCTACAGTGGCTGCATCCATTTGCACGTCTTAAGAGTTTCTCTACATCCTTACCAGGATGTGTTGTCAGTTGTTTTCCTGATGACAGCCAGTCTTTGAGGATGGAATCTCAAAGCAGTTTTGGTTTGCATTTCCTTCTTTCATGAACTCTCTTTTCAATTCATTTTTCCACGAACAAAGATGACTTACCATTCCATAGGATATTGTTTCCTTCTGCTGATACTTCCCTTTGCTCCAGTAGCAGTTATTGACACTTGCCATAATTTCCTCAACTACCTGAGTCCTGTGCCTAGGCCTATACTTGAAGTACTTTTACCTTAGTTTTCCTCTAGCCATTTCAGATCTTGCATTAATGTCTTGCATTAAAGCTGAATGAAATTTTGCACAAAGTGATAGTTTTATTTTTCTATATGTGGATAACTAGTTTTCCCAGTACCTCTTGTAATAAGGGCTAGTATGCTTGGAGTACCCTTGTCAAGGAGCAATGTGAGTTTACTTCTTGGTCTCTGTCCTATTCCTCAATTGGACATGTCTGCTTCTGTGCCAGTCATGTTTTAATTTCTTTTTATAGCTCTGTAGTATAACTTGAAATCATATTTTGAGATAACTCCAGCATTACTCTCTGTTTAGTATTCAGGATCTTCGTGTTCCCATACGAGTTCTAAAAAGTTTTTTCCAACTTAATAAAGAACATCATTGGAATTTTGAGGGAGATTGCACAGCATCTTTAGATCACTGCCAACAGCATGGTCATTTTCATTATATCAGATATGCTGATCAGCGAATGCAAGAGGATTTCCAGTCTTCTACTGTCTTTGTCAGTTTTTTATTAAATATTTCAATTTTTTCTTCTCTTTTAATGAGAGCATGAATGTGGTTCTCTACTACCACAAATTACTCAGTTGAGTTTCTTGCATTTGGGAAAATCGCAGGTGTCAGTTCATCTAGAATGCAATGATGAGCCCTACCTTGAGAAAACCACCTTTAATTATCTAAATGTCTTGAGCCATGTCCTAAGACAGTAAAAAAAAATGTGATACTCACTTGGCAGGAGAAATGTTTACTAGCCAAATTATTTTCATTCATAAAAGCAGCTGCAAAATTCAGTCCTTTCATGGATGTATGTACTGATATTTCAAATAAAATTCCCATAAGTTTGTTATAAAGCATGTATCAAGACATTTAAATAATTGAAATAGTACAGTTTGTAATTTTCTGATCACAAAGCAAGTATGTTAGAAATTGAAAACAATCCACAAACCTAAGGAATATTTGGAATATACTTGTATAGGTTAAAGAAAAAAGTGATCAGAGATTATACAATATTTTAAATTAAATTATAAGAAATACACATGTAGTTTGCTACTGGATCAATATGTTTTTGGAGGACTCTGACATAATTTTAATATATATTTATTATGAATAATATGAGCTCTTGAAATATGCATCTATAGCACAAAATTAAGTAAAATTAATTAGTGTATGCATTAACTGATATATTTATCCTTTTTGTGTTGAGGATGCTTAAAATAACCCTCTATGTACTTTCCAATGGTAAAATAGGTTACTTAACCAATAAACCCCTCCCTCATTCTCCTATTATTTTTGAGTTGAATATTTTTAAGCTTTTATATATGAGTTAAATCAAGCAGGATTTGTCTTTCAATGCCTAGCTTACTTCTCTTATCCTTTGGGCCCATCTATGTTGTCATAAATAAAGGGGATTCCCTCATTTTCAAAACCAAATAATTTTCTATTCTCTAGAATTATGTATATTAATATGTTCATCTAGTGATCCATATAAATTGATGCTATGTCTTCGTTATTGTATTGCTGCATTTAACTTGGGAGTACATATATCTCTCTTCAGCATATAAGTGTTATTGTTATTTGTTATATACCCAGTGGTAGAATTGCGGAATCATTTGCCAATTTTTGCCTTGAACTTATTAGGAGATCTCCATGTGGTTTCTTGTAAGGAATGCTTTACATTTTCATCCTCACATGTGTTTCCTTCTTTCCACATCTTCACAAACATTTGTTTTCTCTTATTTTCTCTACATTAACCATCCCATCAGTTATGAGTTGTATGATAGTTAGTACTTGTTACCAACTTGACAGAATCTAGAACTACATATGGAACAATCCCCCGGGCGGGAATGTGAGGGGTTATCTAGATTAGGTTGACTGAGGTAGGAAAACCAGCTTAACTGTTCGTGGCACATCCCATGGGCTGGAGTCTTAGACTGTATGAAAAGGAAGATGCTCGCTGAGGACCAGCACTTCTTACTGCTCTCTTCAGATACAACATGATCCGTTTCCTCCACTGCCATGATGGGCTATATCTTTGCATATTATAAACCATAATAAACCATTCCTTACTTAAACTCTTCCTTGTCAGATAATTTGCTACAGAGTAAGAAAAGCAACTAATAGAAAATGACACAGGGTTGTGGTGTTAATTTTCACTTGTCTCATGTAGACCAAAAGAGCCCCAACTTGGTCCTATTAAAATTTTGCTGTAACTTGCCAAAAACAGCACAAGGAAACATAACCTAAATAATTCCTTCACAACTATTTTTAAATCAGCAAAAAAAAACCTTCCTCAATTAAAGCTCCAAAACAAAATGATTTTATCAGTAAGATTTTCCAATCACTAAAGGAAGAAATAACTACTTTTATAAATGCTCTCTCAATAGATTTTCTTTCAAATATCAACTTACAAAGCCATTTTTTGAAAATAAGAGTAAATTAATTCTAAAATCAAGTGTACATAGTTTCACAAACCCATCTTGGATGGCAACAGTCCTTATAAAAAACAGCAGAGTTGTGACTATATAAAGAAAGTAATATATATGATTAAATTGTGTTAATCCCAAGAATTGATGAAAACTAATCAATATATTATTTCATACTCTAACAGTAGAGGATGTAAATTTTATCGTGGTAACAGGTACAGGAAAACATTTATCAACATTCAGTAGTCATTTGTTCACAATCATAGCTTTAGAAATTAAAAAAAAAGTTCTTCAAGTTGGAATATGTGTACCTATAAAAGGTATTAAATTGGGAACATCAGTGGCATATTTTGAGGTAAAACCAAAAATCCCACTGTCATCAATTCTTTTCATCTTGGAAATGAGAATGATGTAAAAGCAACTATAGAAGGGCAAAACCAAACCAAATGGGCGAATAAGCACATATACATATCTATGTTATAAGAATCAGAAGGGAAAGGCTGTTTTAAAATATGTACATAGTTTCAAAAGAAAAACTTTGTATTTATAGACACATTCTCAGTTTTGACAAACTTTAGCGAAATTATTAAGTGAACATTTAATTTAATATTCACCTATTAACAACTGTTGTGGAATATTATTTTAACTATGTAAAGATATGTTACATTTGTTCATGCTGTGGAATATTAATTTTGCTATGTAAGTTATGTTACATTTGTTTCTTCTGCCTTTGTTTAAGATGTAAAAAAAAAAAAGGTTGCATTTGTATCATCTTGCCTGCCTAAGGCACCTGATTGGTCTAATAAAGAGCTGAGCAGCCAATAACTAGGCAGAGAGAGTGGTACGTGGGGCTGGTGGGCAGAGATAGTAAGGAGGAGAAGGAATATAGGCTAGAGAGGAAGGAGAAGAGAACAAGGGAGAAAGAGAGGGAGGGAGATGCCTGGGGCCAGAAACCAGGCAGCTGCCAGCCAGACACTGGTGGAAGCAGGAAAGTAAGATATACAGAAAAAAAGAAGGCAAAAAGCCCTGAGGCAAGAGGTAGATAAAGAGAAACAGGTTAAGTTAAGTTAAAAGAGCTAGCCAGAAACAAGCCTAAGCTAGGCCTGGCATTCATAACTAATAACGAGTCTCCGTGTCATGATTTGGGAGGTCGTTGATGGCCTAAAAGAGAAAGCTTGCTACAAACAACAAATACTGGGGACTTGAAGTTCTAAAATACATTGTGTATTAATGAGAATATCCAGAACTAATGATGAAATTAAGAATAGATGCCCTGGAGGAGGAGAGAGAACTCAATGGGTTAAGAGCACTTGCTGCTCTTGCAGAGCACCCAGATACACTTCCCAAAAGCTCTATTAGGTTTCTTACAACTGTCTGTAACTCCAGTTTCAGGAAATCTAGCACCCTTTCCTGGCCACCATGGGTATCAGGCACACACATGGTACATACGTATGCATGCAAGAATAACACCCATAACATAAAAATAAATAGATCTTTAAAAAGAAGAGATGCCCAACGCCTTCTGATAGGGTTTGTATATATTAGTTGAAATTTTTAAATTTTATGGCAATGTATTACAAGTACATGAAGTGCAAGACTTAATACTGTAAAGGGGCCAGTTCTCCCAATATTGATTCATAGATCCAATATAATCTCAGTTCAAAACCCTTTATATATCTATATGGAACAAGGTAAGAGAATCTAATTTCGTATTGAAATGTAGGCTGTGGGAAGTTGTAGCACAAATCTTAATTGGTCTTACTAATAACAACCCAGAGCCAGTTATTGAGGTAGATGCTGAAAGATCAGTAAAGGAGCCAGCCAATAGAGAAACTTCTCACCTCTACCAAATCCTTAGCCTGAAAAGGGTCGAGCTTCTGTCTCCACCCTGCGTTATCACTTCCTCTCTCTGCCCCGCCACATCACTTCCTATTTCCTCCTCTCAAGTGCTGGTATTAAAGGTGAGTGCCACCACTGCCTGGCCTCTAGTGGCTAGTTCTGCACTCTGATCTCCAGGCAAGCTTTATTCGTGAAAGCACAAACAAAATATCACCACAGGAAGTAACATAGCCAATGAAGAACAACAAAGTATGAGGACAGGCTAACTTATTATAAAAAAATATAACTTGAGGCAGATTTACCATGAAGTTTGTAGGACCCTTGAAGGCCTCTTAATACTGTGTTTCTATCATTACATGTGTTTGCAAAATGTGTTAAGTAAGATCACTTTGCCATAGTCAGTTAAGACTCATATATTACTAAATTTACTTCCATCATTTAACCACTATGCTGGCAGATGGTAGAACTGTGGGCATTTGAGGGATTCGAGTGAGAAGTTGAGTTGAGGTGACTTTTTTTTTTTTTTGGTTAGTTCCTGGTTGCACACATATGGATCCTAGTCATTTTTATATTTAGTTACTGCTAGCCTGAAGTTGTAAGAATGGCTTCCAGGAATACTTCTAAGTCCACTGTGCTGATTCACCCAATTCTAGTGCCTGAACAAGTGGGAGCAGAGGTTATATTGATACCTGGAAACAGAGAAGTGTGGGCAGTTAAGGAAGAAATGTGTGAAAAGAGATGATAAAGTTTGCTTTGTGAAGCAAGAGAAATGGTCTTCCCCAGGGAAGAGCACACCAATTGGTTATCAATACAAAATGATCAGCCCTGAAAACATACATTCAAGTAACATATTGTATTTATTATTATATTTAATGATATATTTAGATTATATTTAGGAGTATATATATATATATATATATATATATATATATGCTGTCTTTCATATATATACAGATGATCTTTCTGTATGCTGTGAATATGTGTTGCTACCATTGGTTAATAAAGAAGCTAATTTGGCCTATGGCAAGACAGGTTATAGCCAGGCAGGAAATCCATACAAAGATAAAGGGAGAAGGGCAGAGTCAGAGCAGATGCCAGCCTGCCACCCAAGGAGCAAGACGCCAGCAGACAGGTAATGCCACAGCCACGTGGCAAAAATATAGATTAATAGAAATGGGTTAATATAAGATGTAATAGCTAGTTAGAAATAAGCCTGAACCATAAACAGAACAGTTTTTAATTAATGTAAGCCTTTGTGTGTTTACTTGGGACTGAGCAGCTGTGGGACACAGGAAAACAAACAAACAAACAACAACAACAAAAAACCTTCTGGCTACAATATATGTATATACATATACGTATACATATACTTATATCAAGACAATGAATGTTGCCATAAATTTGAAAGAAAGCAAGGAGATATATATGGGAGTATTTGAAGGAAAGAAAGGGAGTAATGATATGATTATAATCTTTTAAAAAAATTACTAATTCCATTCTTGATTAAAAGAGTCTATTTCTAGAATTCCTATCCTTTTAAATAAACATAATATTTAAAAAAATTGCTCTCTGGGATCTGTCTAATCATTGCATATGTAAAATTTCAATGAGAGAGTGCATTTCTCCTGATACTTAGGTTAAAATGGATGTACTCGTGTCTTAGAAATATGCTTGACTCCTCAGGGCTCAGGGAATTCCAGGGCAGAGAAGGCAGAGGAATGTAAGAGCCAGAGGAGATGGAGGACACCAGGAGAACAAGTCCCCCTAACAAGTGGTTCTCAACCTTCCGAATGCTACAACCCTTAAATATAGTTCCTCATTCTATGGTGACCCTCAACTATAAAATTATTTCTTTGCTACTTCATCACTGTAATTTTGCTGTTGTTATGGACTGGAATGTAAATATCTATATACAGGATATCTGATATGTGGCCCCCAAAGGGATTGCAACCCTGAGATTGAGAACAGCTACTCTAAATCAACTGAGCAAAGCTCTTATGAACTCACAGAGAGTGAAGCAGCAGGCACAGGGCCTGCATGGATTTGCACCAGGTCCTCTGTGTGTATGTTATACCTTCCAGCTCAGTATTTTTATGAGACTCCTGAGTGTGGGAATGAGTGGGTCTCTGATTCTTGTGCCTTCTCTTGGGCTCTTTTTTTTTTCTTCTGTTGGTTTGCCTTGTCCAGCTTTGCTGTGATGGTCTTTGTTTTATCTTGTTATATTTTATTTTGTTGTTAACAGAAGCCTGCCTTACAAGCCTGTTCTTTTCTAATGAGAGAAAGGGAGTGCACTGAGATGAGAGGGGAGCTGGGGGAAAATGGGAGAAGCAGAGGGAGGGGAAATTACAATCATGACATATTGTATGAAAAAAGAATCTATTTTCAATAAAAGGGAGAAATACACAAGAAAATAAGAAATGTGCTTGACAATGCAGTGTTCACAATACAGTCACTTTTCATTTTTAATAGGGACCATGCAATGGGGAAATTAGATTTCTTACGTTTTCAAAGCACTTTGTGACAACGTATCAATGGTGAGCATATCAATATCTAACTTATAAAAAGTTTGGTTGGATATTTTTTCTAATTTGATTGAAGTTCTAAATTATCCACATTCCTAGCACTGATAAATAGAAAGTCCAAGCAAGCCTTGTCTAAGCACACAGACTTTCCTATTGTAAATGTTCAATTTTATTTTCTTATCTCACACCACTTACAGTATAATCAACAGGCATATCATAGAATAAAATGTGAAAAATAAAAGCTAAAGATCTCACTCATAACATAGAATAATGTCATGATTTTACAGTGAAGAATGATTTTAAACATATAACGATTGCATTAGTCATGAGGGACATAAAAATGAAAATTCCGAGATATTGACAATGTTTAGGAAAGCTCATACTCTTGAGGGTTACTGAGAATGCAGCAATTAGGAATACTTTCCCAATGCTAGTAGTAGTTGGTAGGAATGCAAACCAGCATAGCAATTATGGAAACCCATATGGAGGTTCCGCAAAAAAATAAAAATAGAACAACTGCATGATCTAACAACCCCAGAACTGGGTCTATAGTCGAAGAAAATGAAATCGGTATGTTGAAAAAAAGGGTGGGGAGGGGAGGAGACAGCTCTATGGATAAAGGTACTTGCTGCTAAACCTAATGACCTGAGTTCAATCCCCCCAACTCCCACATGATGGAGAGAACTGAGTCCTGCAAGTTGTCTTTTGACCTCCATACGTGAATCATAACGTGCACATATCCCCACCATATACACATGTGCATGAGGCATACATACAAAATAAATACATAAAAGTAATTTTTAAAATTTACTGTTATTTTAGTGTAATGTTTTATTTATTTCTTGAGAATTTCATACATGTATCAAGGTATTTTTAAGAATATTCACCCCCATTCCTCCACCTAAGTCCTCCTAGATACATGCCCTCCTTCCAACCAAAAAAAAAAAAAAAACCAAGAATAGAAAAAACAAGAAGTTGAGTTTGTACTACCCATACACTCATGGATAGGGAGCCATTCACTGGATTATGGTCAATCTCCCAGGGGCCACGTGCTTGAAGAAAACTTCCCGCAGAAGTCACCACTGTCAGTAGCTTCTTAGCCAAGGGTGATGGTTGTTGAGCTCCTTCCCTCTGCTGGAATATTAACTGGCTCAAACTTATATAGGTAACCTCAGCTGCTGAGAGTTCCTGAGTGTAGTTGTCCTGTCATGTCCAAACGACACTGTTTCATTCTGATCCTCCCTGACCTCTGCTCTGGCTCTTCGAGTCTTTTAGCCTCTTCTTCCTCTCTGGTGCTGGAGTCTCTCTCTCTCTCTCTCTCTCTCTCTCTCTCTCTCTCTCTCTCTCTCTCTC
>CABHPR010135887.1:44519-67448 GCA_902168415.1 Peromyscus melanophrys | reverse complement strand
TCTTTCTCTCTCTTTCTTTTCTTTCTTTTCTTTCTTTCTTTCTTTCATTCTTTCTTTCTTTCTTTCTTTCTTTCTTTCTTTCTTTCCAATTACCTTCTGCTATAAGTAATTATATTAGATATATTTGGGGATTATATACTATGAGTCTCCTCAAATGAAATAATTTTTCTAATGATTATTGATGGTTATTTACGTCACACACAAAAGGACTTCCTTTTTTGAGAACATATATAGTTTTCAGTTATATTTCATGATGGAGTATACAGATTGCCTATGAGGAGACCTTACTAACAGATCCAACTAGAATCTAGTGACATCTTTAGATTTAGATATGTCAATCTACTAAAAACACAAGATAAAGGCGCATGTTAAATGACATCACAGGAATGTAGCCAGCAAAATATAGACTTACGAATACAGCCAGACTGAAGACTCTTGGCAGTCCAAATGGCAAGGAAAATCATTTGAAGAGCAAATACGTAGACTAAAAGCAACTTTAGAAGTCTGTACAACAATTGTAACACATAGACCTTATCTGGATCTTGCCTCTAATAGTAAACTTAAAAGCACTGGGAGATAGTGAGGGAATGTGACCACCGAGTACATGAAAATGTTAGGAAAGTAAATGTTCCGTAGGCAGCGCCTTTAGGGGTGACGGATACCGAAGAGTTACGGCAGGGGTGCTGCTCCTGTTGATTTCTTTGACGGGGGTGGAAAGGTTAAAACAAAGTTTATGTCCTGCTTCAGAGAACTGTTACACAGAGGGAAGGTTGGCCTTCAATTTTTCTGAATCCAGTGGGTTCAGCTGGACAAACGATTGCGTCCGTTTTTACTCATTATACAATGAACTACAGGTTGGCTTCAAGAACAAAGAAGAAAAGCAGACATACAACATTTAAATAGCCAGCGAAACTGCAGCTGATTGAGGGAGTTCTCATTCTGATTACTATCCTGCCAGTAGGGAATGAATAAGGAATGCTAAATCTCAATACCACATTCAGAGCAAAATATCAATATCATTTTCCCCATATCTAGAAAGTCCATATGTGGGATAAGAGTCATAAATAATGGGAAATGAAGGGTACACACTGAGCAGTTGTTCTCGCTGATTTTGCCCTTCCTCGGCGCTCAGAAGGAGAATGACCGTTTGTGCAGAAGATGGAGTGAGATGTTGTTAGAGCGTGTTGAAGGCAGAAGGAAGGCAGGTCGGCTTCTCCAGTGAAGACAGCCTTTGTGAGGAAACAGGTTCTTTTGTAAGTCGAGCTTTTAACTTAGACCTTAAAAATTTCAAGGTAAAACCACAGGCAGCAGAAACTTCCTCAGTTTGCTTAGACAGAGGCTATCCAGACCCTTCCCCATCACATTGCCCAGCTGCCCTTAGGGGAGGCTCAGCCTTGGCGGTGGTGAGCACCAGGCTGGTGCACAAAACTGACAGTGGAGAATATTCTTTCCATGGCGACCAAATGCACTGTTTTCCTCCGGCTTTCTCTCACCACCTTCCTTGACTTTGTCACAAGAAGTGTCTGGGGTGACACGTGCTGAATGTTTGTTTTGTTTTTTTTTCACATCCCCTGCATCACCCCATGTGAACCCTCCTCTGTTGGAGCAGCAGCCTGTGCCCCGCAGTGTCCCGATGAAGCGGCACACACTAGCTCTGATGTGTTTTAGAACATTCTGCAAGGAGGCCTTGGGTGGGGACAAACGACAGTATTGGCATTCATAAGTACTAGACAGGAGATGAGTACATGGGATTTTTATTATACCGTCCTTCTTATCTTTGTATACATTTAAATTCGCCATAATGGAAAGTATAAAAGCTGTATTTGATATAGAAGAAATAAAACTGCCAATATAAAAGATATTTTTGTTTTAGAATCATAAATGTTTTTTATGTATTTACATTTTATAAATGTATATATGTTTGTGTATGTGCATATGCAGTGTGTGTGTGCATGTGTGTGTCTATGTATGTGGAGGCCAGCGGTCCAGCTGGTGACCTCTATCACTCTCCACCTTAGCTTTTGAGACAGGATCTCTCATTGAATGCGGGACTCTCCCTTTTGGCTTGCCTGCCTCTACCCAGCCCTCAAGCTCTGTGTTAGAGATGTGTGCTGTCATGCTTGACGTTTAATTGCATTCTGGGGATCCCAACTGAGGTCATAGTGCATACATGGCAGGCACTGTATGAACTGAACCATTTAAAGCAGTCCAATGTGGGGTCTGTAAAGTTAAAACAATGTTATTAACACCTGAGTGCCTTCGCGAGCAGAACTGGTTGGGAATAAATGCAGGAATTGCATCAACAGGCATGCATTACTAGTTTACTAGAGTTGGAGCTGAGGAGAGGCTGGTTTGAGGGATGCGGCTGATGGCAGACACAGCGGCTTTGCTCAGGCTTCACCCTGAGTCCAGTGACCCCCTCCCTGAGGAGAGACACCAGAGAGAGTCTGACAGTGGAGCCTCCCACTCACAGGGAGGCTTACCTCAGAAAGAACAGACCGGAATGTTCTCTCTATTCACAGACAAATCCATGGAGAAAACCCAGAAAGGGCCGAACTGAGCGTGTTCAATGCAGCCTCTTTGTCAGGGGAGCAGAGAGGGATCCAGGCCTGTTTGTCTAGCTGTAGAGATCCTCTCACAGAAATATGAGTTCAGGGGAATGGAGGCCTCCCCTAGAAGTCCTGCTTTGTGAAACACTCCTGATGTTAAGTTTCAAACTGGGGACAAATGGCGGAGGTGCCTGTTTAACATATCGAAGTGGACCTGGCCTCCAAGTTCTCCCAGCATCCCTCAGTCCCTACCTATTCCAGGATGTGGCCCTCTACCCTGAACTCCTCAGCCCAGGCTGCCCTTCCCACAGAGGCTCTTCCCTGTATACTCCAGACCTTTTAGTTAAGGCCCCTTTTGTACCTTTGGCCTCCTGGCTGCTGCCCCTGGCTCCCTTCCCCTGCCCCTCTCTCCACATGGCCTGATCCCCCTGTCCACTCTGGACTCTCCCAGATGTCCCTTTCTCCACCTCTGCCCTTTATCTCTAATAGAGTTTCTCCTCCTCCACACCCAGGGCAGTCATGTCCTTTCCTTCCCCTTTCGTTTCTTTTTTTCAGTCACCCACCTTTGCTGTGCTTTTTTTAAACAGTGTCTTCCTTACAGTCTAGGCTGGCTTCTAGCTCATGTCAGTCCTCCTGCCTCAGCCTCCCAGAGGCAGAGGGATTATGGGTGTGAGCTACCACATCTGCCATCTCTGTTCTGTTTCTGAGCAAGAGTGGACCTCAACATTTAAACTGTTGGACTTGTGTTAATGTAATTCTTTCCCCCTCTGTGCTGGGCATCAAACCCAGGCCCTTGCACGTGCGAGACAAATGCTTTACCATTAGGCTGCTTTCCTAGCTCCTAGAATTCATTTTCCACAGTGAAGGGAAACGTAGTTTATGTTCAGGTGAAACTAATGAAGCATCAGTGGCATTGATGCCTCTGGTTCCTGTGTCGATATTCCTGTCAATGTCCTTCTGAGTGTGTGTCTGTGTGAGTCCCTTCAAGAAGTTCTAGCATACGAAGACCGATTTGAAATGATAATTGTTACTTTTAGCTTCACCTGTTTTTACCTAGGCACTGCAGAAGTATCCATTCAACTTCCTTTTATTTATTTACCATGCTATGGAAAGTCCTTGTGGGTTAGGTAGTGAGGCAGTCAGCAGCTGGTTTCTGTATTGCCATAATTGCATCATATCTTGGCTTTTCCACCTCCTTACAGTTTATGCAGATGCTGAATACAGAAAGATTTGCATTTAGGCTTTTGGATTACACTTTTTGCCATGTCCTTGAATTTGTAGGACTTGACCTAATTGAAATTGCTTCACATGAGTAACAGATACTGAATGAACATTTAGGTAGTGGACACAAATTTTTGTGAAATTTTATTTATTTTATTTTATTTCGTATCAATCTTTGTAGAGCTCTGCTGTACTATTAGCATACAGTCGGCAAAAATAAGAACATGTGTTCTGAGATGTTCAAAGTGGAGGGGTTAGAGGAGCAGTTTCTTACATCGACACCATGAGACTTCTGTGTGGACTCAGTCTAGATCCTGTAGTGGGATTCAGAATGCTGCATTGTGAGCTCCTGCAGGACCGGGACTGTGCCTTACTCATCCTGGTTTCAGCTAAGGTGTGTGTACACAGACTACACAGATGGGTTCCCTAATGACAAAGTTACTTTTATAATTAGCATAGGAGAGGGTGGAGCCGTCTAGGTCTGCTACAGCTCCTTATTAAACTGCCTCTGCCTCTCCCTGTTAAACTTGTTTTTCCATGTATGTAACTTTATAAGCCGTTTAATTATGTCGTCTCAAACACTATGTTAAAAAGTTTTCATGGTTCTGAACATTGAACTTTGGCCTTCTAAATTCTAGGCACGCTTTCTACCACTGAGCTATATTCCCAGCCCCTGAGTTTTTAAGACAGAGTCTCCCTATGTAGCTCAGGCTAGCCTTGAACTCAGTATGTATTCAGACTGACTTCAGACTTTTCACCCTTTGGCCTCTACTTCTTGAGTACTTTTGAGAACTTGGTTTGAAGGTACCTAAGGAATGCTGAGAGAGAGAAGTAGTCTTCCCCAGGGAAGAGCACACCAACTGTTGTCTAATACTAAATGGTCAGCCCTGGAAACATACCTACAAGTAACCTTATACAGACTGAGCAGGTTGTACTTACGTATTCATGAATACATGTTAATACATACACACATATATAACAATACATTGTTATTGTTATATATGCAAAATGATAATGAAAACAGAGGCCATGGATCTGAAAGAACAAGGAGGAGTACATGGTAGGATTTGGAGGGATGGAAGAGAAATGAGAAATGATAAAATTAGAATCTCAAAAAAGTAAAAGAAATAATTCAAAACATATACAGCAAAAACAATCGAACAAACTTGGTTTCAAATTAAGAAAACCTCACAGGTATATATAAGAATGGGAATGTGTGAGAGATACAAGGAGTTTATTTTTGTGCGGTAGGGATCCAGTTTAAATTAAAGGCAATATATTGACATATTAGTCATGCTAAAATGAAAAGATAAGGTTACATTAATAGCATTAATGATTCCAATTTGCAGTGATCTGTAACACTTAAATGTTTGCTTATTTATTCCTTTAACAAGCATATCATTTAATCACCTTTAAAATGCTTATTTTGAAATTAAAGTATGACTTCAAGTGTAAGCTCTTACATGTAAAGAAATAATCAGCTTTATCTTAACAATGACAACAATGCCTGAAAAGCAAGTAATTCTTAGACCCATCAGTACAGTGATGGAGAGGATGAGTTTGATGAATTTCTGGAAATCCAAATTAGACTAATTCAAGGCTGAGAGATGCCAGGGACTGCATGTTTAGGGGAATCTCCACAATTTTAGGGAATTGACAATCTTATCAAATGCACAGAAATTCTAGAATAACATGGCTCATAGGAGTAGCTAAGGGATGGGAATCAAGTCAGCAGGGGTAAGGCTTCCAGGAATTCCACTGAGAATGCCCAGCCACAGCCAGGGAAGCCAGGGAGAGGAGCAGGGGAGTCCGATGGGTTGCCACACATTATGGATGAAAAACAACGTGTGAAAGCCATAGAAGGCCTTCTACATAGGCCCCCAAAAGACTGGGTTGAGTAATAAAGCTGCGCTTTCCCACATCTGCCCTCCATCCCAGTGTCTTAGAGTTGAAAGAGCACAACACGCAGACTACACACTAATATTTAAGAACGCTTGAACTCAAGATGGCAGAGAAAAACAAGGATACCATAAGGACTTGCATTCTCAGTTCCGTTTATCTAAAAACCTTCAAACATTTTCACCCATTTATATTATTTAGAAGTGTTTTTAAAATTTTAAATATCTTGGGACATTTTCTAGCTATCATTTTGATACTGTTTATAGTTTAAGTTCCCTGTGTCCTTGTGACATATTTTGTATAATTCCTGTTTGTTGCAATTTCTCCTATAATTTGTAATGCAGTCTTTCCTGGGGAATATTTCTCAAAAACTTGAGAAGACAATGTCTTCTGCTGCTGTTACATTGTGTATTCTATGTGCTCTTCAAGTCATGTGTACGTTAATGAGTTTCTGCATCCTGGATGTATTAATTACCAATGGAAAGATGTAGCAAGCACATCTCTAACAGTTTAAACCCACAGCGATGCATCAGACTAGGAAGTGCTGCATGATAAAGATTAATAGATACAGTACTTGTCATAGTTACAGTGATCAGACACCATGATAAAGTCTGCTTATGGAAGAAAGAGTTTATTGGGGGATTACAGCTTCAGAGGGTTAGAGTCCGTGACCGTCATGTCAGGCAGGTAGACATGGAGCTAGAACAGTAGCTAAGAGCTTACACCTTGATCCACAAGCTGGAGGTGGAGAGAGCTAACTGGGAATGGTGTGGACTTTCGAAATCTCCAAGCCCACCCCTAGAGACACACCTACTCCAACAAGGCTGTACCTTTTAATCCTTCTAAACAGTTCCACCAAACAGTTCCACCAAACAGTTCCAACTGGGATTTAGTTTTGGAGAAGCTGCTGTAATATGACTAATCTTTAGTGATCTTTAGAGTTAAATAGATAATTCTAGCCCACAGATGACCTCCTAGCTTTTTGTTAGCTATCTTATGAAAGATGCCAGTGTGTAGCAAAGTAATTGATTTGCTTTTCAGAGCATTGTTTCCACTTTGGAGCAGTAACAGTAAATACAGAAATGACCAATAAATAAGTCAGCCATAGAATATATCTAGGAAAGCTGAAAGGCTGACTAACCTACAGAGTGGGTAATTGACCTTTGAGCAATAAAAGTTGGCTGTGCTTTCATGCGTTAGTATTGAGCATTGTCTAGAATTAACTTGGTTTGCTACTGATTAAATTCCAGTTTGCAGCGAGGTGCTCCCTGTCTCATTTCTAAGCCCTCAACAGTTCAGTCATCTCTCATGGAGAACTCATTTCTCTTTGTGAGATTCAAACATGATAAAACAATAATGAGAAGTTAAAAATTGGGTGTAGAAAAAAAAGTAGTTTAAACCTGCAGCCTTTCTGTATAGGTGAAAAGCAATTATAAGGGTTTGTGGAGTCAATAGAAATTGATGTTTTATACCAAAGGAAACTTAAGACCTTGAGCCCAGCCCTCGCTGTTCTCACTCTATAATACAAAGAAATCAATGGGCCCCCAAACCAAGCTGCTCAAGATTTACTTTCAGCAATTACTGTTGATACTCAACAGTAGTGTTGAGTATTTGGATTTGGAGAGCAGGTCATTAAGCAAAGAAAAATGAAGTTTTTAAAATTTTTTTTTCCAATTTTGTTCTTTGAGAGCTGTATACATGTATACAACAGGTTTTTTGATGATTCTCGTCCCTTAGTCCCTCCCTCCAACTCTACTGGTATCCCCCCCCCCCCGCCCCCCGTCCCTCCCGGACATTGCTCTCATAACTTAACGGGCTATTTTTTAATCAGCTACTTCTGTTGGTGTATATATGGCCTTAGGACAGCCATTCTCTTTTTACTCACCAGAATTTGTAAATCTCTCACGTTTTGAAATGAACGTAAACGGTGTATATGCATTTGACATGAACTGTTGTGTGCGTCTAACTAGTTAGCTAAGGCATCTTAATAGTCTTTCCATTAAAAATGTGTAGTGTGCAGGGCGGTGGTGGCGCACGCCTTTAATCCCAGCACTCGGGAGGCAGAGCCAGGCGGATCTCTGTGAGTTCGAGGCCAGCCTGGGCTACCAAGTGAGTTCCAGGAGAGGTGCAAAGCTACACAGAGAAACCCTGTCTCGAAAAACCAAAAAAAAAAAAAAAAAAAAAAAAAAAAATGTGTAGTGTTTCACTAAAAATTACTTAGCCACACAACTGTCACCCACATTCAAAGGGCTTAGTTTGGTCCCATGCAGGTTCCCCAGCTGTCAGTCTAGAGTCAGTGAGCTCCAACTAGCTCGGGTCAGCTGCCTCTGTGGATTTCCCCATCATGATCTTGATCCCCACTTACTCATGTAGTCCCTCCTCCCTCTCTGTGACTGGACTCCAGGAGCTCGGCCCAGTGCTTAGCTGTGGATCTCTGCATCTGCTTCTGTCAGGTACTGGGGATGAAGGTTCTATGATGACAATTAGAGTAGTCACCAATCTGATTACAGGAGAAGGCCAGTTCAGGCACCCTCTCCACTATTGCTTGGAGTCTTAGCTGGGGTCATCCTTGTGGAATTCTGGGAATTTCCCTAGCACCAAGTTTCTCCTTAATCCCATAATGGTTCCTTCTCTGTCCCTCCCCCAACTCGACCATCCCCTTGTGTGGCTTGGGCAGTTTGTGGGGCCACCGGCGGTGGTGGGACCAGGATTTATCCCTAGTACATGAACTGGCTTTTTGGAGCCCATTCCCTGTGGAGGGATACCTTGCTCAGCTTCAATACAGGGGGGAGGGGCTTGGTCCTGCCTCAACTTGATATGCCAGACTTTGTTGACTCCTCATGGGAGGCCTTACCCTCTCTGAGGAGTGGATGAGGGGCAGGGTAGGGGGAAGGTGGAGAGTGAGCAGGAGGAAGGGAGGGAAGGGGAACTGTGGTTGGTATGTAAAATGAAAAAAAATTTAAATAAATAAAAGAAAAACTGCTTGGCATCTGCCTGACTGTATTTGATCTCTTACCTGTAACTGTGGGAGATCTGATGAGGGTTTTGAAGTGAGAACTGAATGTGGGATCCCCTGAGCCTGTGAAGACAGCAGGAGACTGAGGCTGAGCATGAGCTGGGGTGGGTGGAGCGGTAAGGAAGGTGTTGGGGAAGAAGTGAGAATCTGTGCTTGTCATGTAGGGTAAAGTCCACTAGAGAGACTCTCCTGTAGGACAGAGTCGTCTCCATTCATTCCTCGTTCTTCTCTCCTAGTGATGCTTCCCACCAACACTGTTGACTTGACTCAAGACCTCGGAGAGCTTGTTTTATGGAGTCCATTACTGATCTCGGAGGGAAGAACCTCAGATTGTCCAAATGATATAACTATTAGTGGACCTCCATTTATGAATGGTTGTTAACTATGAACAGTTGTTTGCAGATCATAGCTGGCTTTCTTTTTTCTCTTATTAAAAAGTCTGAATTCAACTAGATGGGAATAATAGTTTGAAGACAACTTAGGTATAATTCTGAATCATTAGCGTTCATTTACAGACTGCTGTGCTTCCATTATTATTAATAACTACTGTGTTGTTATTAATAACAAGTTGACAACTTGGAATTTGATTGCTGTACAGCACTGTGTTGGGCGCCTGCTTGAAAAGAGTGCTGACTTAGATTTTGTTATAATATAGTCACTATGATGAATAATACTGTTTTCTTGATAGGTTTACATATGGGATGTTTGACTCTGCATAATATGGAGGGAATGAGGGTGGAGAGGAGCTGGGCTCTAGCAATGTTCATTGCAGCTTCCTTTTCCTGGCCCCAGACACACTTTTCTTACCTCTGTGCATTTGAAATATCTTCACTGAAAACAATCACCAAGAAACTACAACCCTTATCCAGTTTAAATTTTAAAAAGACCAAGAAGTCAAGATGAGCAAAGGAGAGGTCTTGCCTTTCAAATGGAGTCGAAATGCCTTTACAGAGGAAATAATAGAATTTAGCTCCATCCCTGGACGTCATCCCTGTCAGGGGAGTCAGCTCCCCAGTGCGCTGTCCTGGACTGCTTTACGTCACAGTGTTCACCAGTGGGAGACAAAACATCTTCTCCGTATCTTCCTTATTTTTACATTCTAGCAGCTTCTTCTTTGTCATCCTGTCCGTGCTCTATCTGTGGACCCTTAATACCTGTCATGGAATTGACGAGATATAAACATTTGTTAAATTAGTTTGCAGAATGTAATGTTTGTTAGTGTAAGTGAAAGTATCACTAGTAAGATTTCATGGTTCTAAATATGTCACAATTCCTGACCTCAAATTATATGACAGAGCTGTGGTCAACACAGACAGCCATTATAGTGACATCCAACCAGACCTGTCAGCCAGCGGGACAGAGTAAAGAACCTGAAAATAAACTCATGTAGCCACAGCCACCTAATGCTTGGCAAAAGTGTCAAAGTGTATGCAGAGGGTAAGAGACAGCCTATTCAACAGGTTGTTCTAACACACCTGGTTATTAGCCTGTGGAAAGATGGAATCAGATCCATATCTCTCACTCTGCACAATGAAATATTTTAAAAAATGTATCAAGGACCTTAATTTAAAATCTGAAATACTAAAATTGCTATAGGAAAATGGAACACACTTCAAGATACAGGTGGGTTAGAACTTGGTGGATATGACTCCCAATAGCACAAGGAATAGTCCAGAAAATTAACAGGTGGGAATCCATGAAATTAAAAAGTCCTCACAACAGAGGATGCTATTAGCAAAGTGAACAGATGGCTGAAGAATTGAGGAAAAGTCTTTGCCAGAAATGCTTCAGACAGGTGTTAATACCTAGGATCTAGAAGAGATGCAATCAATCCCCCAAACTGCTGAATGGGCTAATGAAATAGACAATTCTGAAGCATGAAACCCAAGTGGCCATTGAGTATCTTTAAGTGTTCCAGGGGCTGGGAAGATGTTCAGTTGATAAAATGCCTGTCGCAGAAGTCTGAAGATCCTCAGCACCCACACAAAAGTCTAGAGGGTCAAGTGCATCTTTACCCCTGGCAGGAGGAAGGTGGAGGCAGATCCTCAAGGCTTGCAGCCAGCTAGGCCAGCCAGGTGATGAGCTCTGCATTTTTTGAGACACCTTATTTCAAAAGATAAGGCAGAGAGTAGTACAGGAAGGCATCTAACGCCAGCCTTTGGCTCCTACATGCATGTGTGCACACGCATGTTACAAATATACACATAGAACTAAAAAAAAAAGGGGGAAATCGGCATTCCATATCCTTAGCCATCAAGGGAATACAAATTAAAACTGCTTTCAGGGGCTGGGAGATGACTTCAAGATGACTTGCCTACCCACATTAGGATTTGGGTTCAAATCTCCTACACCTGTGTAAAAAGCCAGACTTGGCTGTGTGTGCCTGTGATGAAGAACATACCCAAATGTCCCCCTCTGGCCTCTGTGAGTGCACGCACACGCATACACACACACACACACACACACTCGGGCACTTAAATCTACACTCATGAGCACGCATCTCTCTCTCTCATATGCTGCAAGCTGCAAGAATATATTATAGAGATTCAGCTGTATATAATAAAGCCATACCTAGAAAGATCAAGGAATTTTTTAGAGGGAAGCCATTTATCAAGGAATACTTGGTGTTATTCAGCTTTTAATATTCAGCTGTTTCTTGCTATGAATTTCTTGTGTGCTCATATACTACTAGGCCATACAACAAAAGCATAAACTTCTCAGACCTACTGCTGATCTACTAGGTAACACCCCTACAGAGCCTAGGAGACAGGTGGACTGTAGATGCATAGCTTTGTTTCTTGTGCAAATGAAGCTCAGACTTTCCTTCCCCAGACTGGCCAAATGGCATTCCAGAGCATTTGACTCAGAACAAAGGGTTTTTGCATATCCAGGTGCAAGTGAAGGCTGGGGCAGAATTCCTGGTCCAGGCAGAGTGGCATGGCCAGAGAAAAGAGAACAAGGCAGAGTTTCTGTAGACGGTAGGGCAGAGTCACGTGGCTGGAGAGAAAGGAACGAGGCAGATCTTTCATAGAGAATAAGGATTTGGTCAGGTCGAGAGAGGAGGAGGAGAAGAAATGAGCATGGACAGAGAAACTGAAGATGAAGATGAGATCGAAAGCATAGGAGCGTACTAAGACTATGAGAGGGCAGAAGAAGGGACAGAAGGAACTGAGTGTCAGGACGGGACTGAAGCTGTGTAGATACAAGTTTGTTATAGAGAAATAAAGTAAACAGATGTGCCAGGCAGCGGTGGCTCACGCCTTTAATCCCAGCATTTAGGAGGCAGAGCCAGGTGGATCTCTGTGAGTTCGAGGCCAGCCTGGTCTAGAGAGCAAGATCCAGGACAGGCACCAAAACAACACAGAGAAACCCTGTCTCAGAAAAAAAAAAAAAGTAAATGAACATAAGAAACTAGTGTACATAGATTCTTTTCCCTCAGATAACCCCATGTCTTCCCCAGGACTCTGGGAGGAATCTTCTCAGGGCAGGCCCCTGGGAAAATTCCCATACTCTCACACACACACACACACACACACACACACACACACACACACACACACACACACACACACAACATACACTCTGCTTTGAGATTCCCTCTTAGAGCATTTTGTCAAGAAAACAGGTGACAATAAATGCTTGCAAGGGTGTGTTGAAAGAGGAGCTCTTATTCACTACTGGTGAAAGAGTATGGTCGTATAGACATTATGGGAATTAGTGTGGAGGTTTAGCCAAAAATTAAAAGTAGAACTGCCATAGACCCTAGCTATATTACTTCTAGATACATTCCCAAAGACTCTATATCCTGTCACAGACAGATGTGCACATCCATGTTTACTGATGGATTATTCAGAATGTCAGGGAAATGGAATCATCACACATGTCCATCGCCATGCAAATGGATAAGGAAAATGTTGTATATGTACACAATGAAATTTGATTCAGCTATAAAAAAATGGAGTCATAAAGTTTCCAGGAAAAGCCGGGCGGTGGTGGTGCACGCCTTTAATCCCAGCACTCGGGAGGCAGAGCCAGGCGGATCTCTGTGAGTTCGAGGCCAGCCTGGGCTACCAAGTGAGTTCCAGGAAAGGCACAAAGCTACACAGAGAAACCCTGTCTCGAAAAAACCAAAAAAAAAAAAAAAAAAAAAAAAGTTTCCAGGAAAATGGGTAGATCTAGAAAGTATTATATTAAGTAGTGTGTCCAGGACTCAGAAAGGCAAGTGTTGCGTGTTCTCTTTCATATGGATCCAAGCCTTTAATGTTTAAATCTGCGTGGGTATGAGCTTTAGTGTAGACTATGAAGCTAGAAAGGAGTGTGGAGAGCATGGGGGGGGGGGGCGCAGAAGAGCATGTGACGAGAAAGCAGAAAGTAGGCTGTTGGAGTGGAGAAGAGTCAACAAAACCAAACTTTGTTTGAAAATACCCTAATGAGACTTAATACATTGTATGCTAGTCTTAAAAAAAGTTATCACAAAGCCTGACACAGAGGGAATAATTCAATTAATTGTTAGCCACTATTAATAGTAATATAAATATAATATCAACATGTTAATATTTGATCAGCATATTGAAGCCAACACAAATATATTAATATGAACAAAGATACTAAAAAGTCTGGTTAATATTTAATCTATGTATTATAGTTACTATATTGCTAATAGCCTTGATAATTCCTATAACAAAATACCAGATATTAATACCCATTTTCCAAACATAATTTTATTAAAATGAAATTACATTAGACAAGTCTCATCACTTAAATATCACTAATGAGTTTTCTTCTTGGCCTCTTTTTTCAGATTTGCATCTGCTGGTGATGATGGAATTATAGTTGTGTGGAATGTCCAGGTAAGTACCAATTAAATGTGGACTGTAATGAATACATGACAGTATGGTTGAATACTTATTCACTAATACTGTATAGGGTATGTTGGCATATTATCATCATTTGAGATTGGTTAATACTTGAGAAAGGTGAGTTAGAGATACTTGTTTGCAACAAGACTAGTATATCATAATAAAGAGAGAAGTTTAAGTACTGGTTTGTGTGTGTGTGTGTGTGTGTGTGTGTGTGTGTGTGTAAACAGAGGCCAGAGGGGGACATTGAATATATTCTTTGTCACAGACACACACACAGCCATGTCTGGCTTTTTACAGTTTGCAACAGGGGCTAGTATTTCATATTAAGAGAGAAAGGTTTCTGTAAGATTTTTCCACACTGACAAACAAATGCTATTTTGTGAAAAAAGTATTAATCTTTAAAACCATATTTATTTTAACTGTGTGTGTGTGTGGTGGGGGGTGCCTGCAGAGGCCAGAAGAGGTCTGAACCCCAGGAGCTGGAGTTACAGGAATAATGAGTCTCTGATATGAGTCCTCTGTAAGAGCAGCAAGTGCTCTTAACCACGGAGCCATCTCTCCAGGCTCTGAGAGTTTTAATCTCACTGAACAGACTTTAGGCATTCAGCTATGCAGTAACATCAAAAATGAATTGCTATTTTTTGTAAGAGGGAACAATTCTTCATTGAACTTTGTATGATAGCATAGTAAAAATTCTTCTCACATTTGACTTTAATCTGTGTAATGGGAAGTCTGTTTTTTTTTTTTTTTTTTTTTTGGTTTTTCGAGACAGGGTTTCTCTGTGTAGCTTTGCGCCTTTCCTGGAACTCGCTTTGGAGACCAGGCTGGCCTCGAACTCACAGAGATCCTCCTGCCTCTGCCTCCCGAGTGCTGGGATTAAAGGCGTGCGCCACCACCGCCCGGCTGGGAAGTCTGTTTTTCAAGTGTACTTAAGGACTGCCCAGATTTCCCGGGGCCTCTCCCTGTGTTCCGTCTTGTACAGGTTGCTCCTTCATTCTGGTTATCTGATCTCACCGCCAGCCCTCATTTCTCTGTAGTCTTGCTTAGATGGAGGCATCCTTTAATATCACAGTGTCCACCCGGTGGCTCCCGTCCTCCTTCACCCCACACTCCTTGACATTTTCTCATATAATCTACACACACGCTCCCACATTCTTAAAATTATCTGTGGAATATATATCATGCCTAACACGATGCAAATGCTGTAGGGAATAATGACCAGAAAAGTCTTTTCATGTTCAGTACAAACAATTTATTCTGTTTTGATTGATTGACGGAGACATGGTCTGGCCCAGATTGGCCTTGAATTTATGTCTCCCTGCTTCAGTATATTGAAGTCTGGGATTACAGATATATACCGTCACTCAACCTCACACACATTAAAAAACCACTGTAATTTTACCTAAGGTTGGTTGGATCAGGCCAGTCACTGTGGCACATGCCCGTAATACTAGAGGTGTAGCCGGGAGGACCAGGAGGTCCAGGCTAGCCCTAGCTTCATGATAAATTTGAGGCAAGCCTGACCTACATTACTGTTTCCAAACAAACCAAAAAGTAAAGTAAGTTGAATCTATGCTTCTAAAAATGATGGATGCAGAAGACCAGCTGTATTGTAAGCACAGTCATGAAATCCTGAAGCCTTGGAAAGATCTGAAGTTTATGTATGTCATATGTTTCCACTTGGGAGATCAGGGAGAGGCCTTGGAAGAAGACGTTGAGTGGTTGGGAATGGTGCTGGGTAACGTATGCCGGAGACCACTGTGCCTTTATTTCTTCTGCGCTTAAGGCTGTAAAGAGGTTGGACATATGCACACGCATCCCAAGGATTCCCAGTTTTCACTCTACAGAGTAAACTGCTGCTGTTGTTACAGAACTTGCACAGTTCCTAAAAACCATAGGAAAGATTATTTCTTTAAACCGACTATGAAAATATGCTAAGCTAGCATACTGACTAGAAAATAGTCAAAAATATTCACAGCTGCTTTTTGATACTTGTTTAGATTATATTTGATTGCTTAAAATTTTTTAATTCCAGACACATAATTTTAAATGGCATGTATGTTTATTTTCCACATAGCTATTCTTATTGTTATTTAAGACCCTTCACGTTGGAAAGGGTAAGTTTGTTAACATTCTTACTTGTATTGCAGACAGGAGAGAAGCTCCTGGAACTCAGAGGACACACCCAGAAGCTAACGGCCATCATTGCATTTCCCCCTCTAGACTCCTGTGAGGAGGGCAGTCAGCTCATCTTGACGGCCTCCGCTGACAGGACCGTCTGTATATCCTTACCCTAGAGTGCGGTGGCCAGGGGCCCAGTGCCTGCGTGTGTCTGTGCGTTCTGATGGCAGAATGATTTTCTTCAAGTCTTTGCGAGATGCTCCCTGAAGTGTTAGGTGAGGAAGTAGCAGGTCAGGGCTTGTAATTCTAAAGACCTGCGACTGAAGCAGCTCTTTGTAGAGTGTAAAATTACAATTCTAGAGTCTGTTACATCACGTTGTGCAAAAGAAGGGATGGAGGATGTGGGCTTAAAATGTCATCTCAGTTTAGGGAAATTAGAATGATTTGGGCTGGGAAAGAATTCATTTCCTCCTCATGTATGGCCCTCAACGTGAGAACCTGTGTGGGTCTGTCTGCACGGTAGTTAAATCTTGGCATTTCAAAACAGTTTTTGAAGTGAAGTTACTTTTGCTTTTTTGTACTTTCCAGTTAGAATTCACAGTTCTGTGAAGTGCACTTGTTTGCTCCAGATTATTGTGTTTTACACGTTGACTTATTTAATCTTTAAAGTGGCCCTATGAAGTAGGAGTTTTTCTCATTCTCACAAGTGAGAAGGTAGAGACAGAGATGATAAGCAACTCACCCAAGGCACATGGCAGGTAAGACAGCGTGGCCAGCACGTGGCCAGCAGCCGCCTGCTGTCAGGGTTCTGAAGCTGTGGCAGACCCACTCCTGATAAAATAGTGTGTGGTGAGTGCAGTGTCTATTACTCCCTTTAGAGCATCAGATTGGCCAGGACCAGTCTAGGCCTATTTGAAACCTCTGTTAAGTTTAGAAGTGAGCCCAAAGGGGGCATGGTTTCCTAGGCCTCTCTAGAACCAGGACATGTGACTTGGTGTCCCACTTTGAGTGAACTCAACAGCTGAAAGAGTTTCTAGATAAATTGTCCATAGGTGAGAAAATGTCAAGAAAACAGTTAAGTGGGATAACCTCTGTGTGCTCATGCGGGATGCAGTCAGACGCTTAGGCCAGGCTAGACCATCACTGCTGCTCTTTTGAGGAAAACATTATCTTCTGGATTCAAGCCCTTGTCTTTTTCTCTTTGTTATAATTTCTGCAGAAGTAGAATTTAAAATACAGCATCTTTTAAGGCCATTTCTAAGACACTGTGCTAGTATTAGAGACATTTATTAAAGTTGCTGTCACAGTACAGGGTAAGAAGCTGGGACACTTGCCTGTAAGCTGTGACATCACACACAGCCATTCCTGTTACTGAATCACTCCTGTTTAAAAGAATCCCAGAGAACTTTGACGTTCATTTGAGATGGATTCTAAATTTACTCTCCTTGGACCTTCACTGTTAATTAACTCTCTTAATTAAATGTTGGTGGTAGGGTTTTTTTTGTTTGTTTTTTTGTCAAGTAATGGTCTTAAGAGTCCACGTTTCTTAGTTTTGAGCATTAAGGTTTTCAACAGTGAATTCTGTGGAAAGACTGTGAGGGTATTAGAACTGAGAAACTTAAAGCTAGAAAACACCATCCTGTAGCTTGAATTCTAATTGGTCTTAATAATAAAAACCTGGAGTCAGATATCAGGGTGGAAGCTTGAAAGATCAGAGTAGCAGAGCAGCCAGCTACTAGAAAGACTTCTTCCCTCTAGGAATCCTCAGACTGAAAGGGCCCAGCTCCTGTCTCCTCCTGCTTTATCACTTCCTATCTCTGCCCAGCCTATCGCGTCCTGTTTCCTCCTCCCAAGTGCTGGGTTTAAAGGTGTGTGCTACCATGGCCTGGCCTCTAGTGGCTTAGCTCTGCACTCTGATCTCCAGGCAAGCTTTATTTGTTAGAGCACGAACGAAATATCACCATATCATCTAGTTAGGGAGAGAGCCTTCTTATGACTGAGTAGTTTGTTTAGTGTGACACACACATACGAATATATAGGTGTCTTCCTTTTTATAATTAACTGCACTTGAAGTGTGAAGTAGAATTAATAAAAAATAATCAGATATAATATTAACTAGATTATAAAATTAACTTTAAATTTTTAATTTAAAATATACATTATACATGATATAAAATGTATTTGCCATGCATTTATATTATTTACATTTACAAGTATATGATATATTTATATGATATGGAGTGAAATGCCATAGGAAATAGTGTTAAAAGTTTATAAAGATCATCATGTTCCTTAAGTCAAACTAAACCCTCACCATGTGACTAGAGGCCTTATAGTTATTCTCAGCCCACACACAGTCAGAGTAACTAACACACAGTTACTGTTAATAACAGTAGTAAACCATGCATGTACACTGTAGTGAACTTTCAGAAACTGTTGGGAGATGTGGAAGTTTTTGTATAAAACATTATGCACGTGTTTTCTACATTATGGTAAACTGTTTTCAAGAGTACACTTTAAGCAGGTGTAGTGTGTGATGCCCATGAAGATTAGTGCTTCAGAGCACGCACTCACTCTGGTGTGTCCTTAAATGGCCTCACTGGTAGCTTAACCTGCTCCTAGGTGACGACCTGCCCTATAGATCCATGGCAGTATGAACACCAAATAGCTTAGATTGTATTTAAAGGTTTGCTGACTGTTGATACTTGTGATTTAATTGTTAATTAGAAATGTTATCTCATAATTAAACTTTTAAAATTCTACTTGGAAATTATTTCTTAACATCAGCGTAAGTTTGGGACTGCGACACCGGCAGACAAATCCAGAGAGTCTCCAGTTTGCAGTCTACGGTAAAGGTAAAGTCTGAAGCAGATTTGGGGTTTTATGATGGTATTTTTGTTGTCTTCAAAATGGTTTAATAAATTGGATGAAATTAGTCCTTTAGGTTTTACACATTGTTGCTTACACACACACACACACACATACACACACACAGCCATTTGATTTTAAGACAAGATTTTTGGGATCATATGTATTTAAGTGTGAGAATGTTTCAGTTGGAAATGAGAGCAGGGGAAGGTGGGGCTTGGTGGGTGTACAGAGGCGGGGTCTGGTGTGTTTATTGTGGGCGGGACCTGGTGTGCTTATAGAGGGTGGGGCCTGGTGTGCTTATAGAGGGCGGGGCCTGGTGGGTTTAGAGAGGATGGGGCCCGGTGTGCTTATAGAGGGCGGGGCCTGGCGGGCTTATAACAGGCCCTCCTAGAAGGAGACAGCATTTGCAGAACTATAGCAGGAGCTGTTCTGTTTTTAAGAGCAGCTTTGAGAGATAGGGAGGCATTTGTCCCTTGACTGCTACCTTCTCTAGAGCCATGAGGACATGTTGGTTTCTTATTTCCAAAACCAAAAACTTTAATGTGTTGATGCCATTTCATTTTTTAGAAACAAATATTAATTGGGGCTTTTAGGGCAGGAATGCTGCCACATGTGAGAGAAACAGATGTGGCCAAGTCTTGTTTCCTTGTGATTCCTACAGGAGGAACGTCGTTTGTTCTGGGGAAGTGAGCACTGTTCACTGCTAGCCAGTTTGGGAAAGGCACAGCTTTGGGGACAGCTGGCCTTCTGACAGCCATTGTCCCCTCCCTCCACTTTTTTTTTTTCTGAGTGCCAGTAGTCAGGCTCATTATTTCCTAGAAACATAGCAGCACTGTGCTGTTCTGATGCCAGTGTGCTGAAGTTCCCGTGGAAGACAGTGCCGTGTGCTGTGTTCCTACTAATCCAACAGTGGGGTGTCTGAAGAAGTCGCCGAAGTGTTCACTGTGTTTTATGTGATATGAAAAAAGTGCTACTTTTGCATTCCTGTAAAAATATTTCTTACTATCTGAGAAGCTACAATCATTAGTTCTCCAGTGAAACTCCTTGAGTTGAAGGAACAGAGAAGAGTAAGATGATGTGTCAGGGGATCCATCGGGGGTCTTTGCCTGCACTGGAAGAGGGACTTGTCCATTAAAATGGATCTTATGCGTGTGCGGTCAAAGTACTTTCAAAAGAGGTGTTTGTCTCTGCTTGCTCTTCCCGTATGTTTGTTTCATGTAAAGCTGTCTACAAATCAGATCTGCTCACGGTAGTTCATGCTTCAGTTCTTATTAGGTGACTTCTCGGAGCAACTCAGATCTACAATATAACTCTGTTATTTTTTGACCTAATCAACTTTTTAGATGACAACTAGAGTTAGCAAGGAGTTGTAGTAAAATTGGCTTCTTTTTTTTCCCCTACTTGTTTGGAGATAAATAGATATGCTTTTCTTGGAAGGCAGTGTGGTGTTATGAAGGCTTTAATACAGTTCTCAACCTGTGGGTCATGACCCCTGAGGGGGTCACATATCAGATATTTTCATTATGATTCATACAGCAAAATTATGTAGCAACAAAATAATTTTATAGTTGGGGGTCACCACAATATAAGGAGCAGTGTTAAAGGGTCACAGCATTAGGAAGGGTGAGAATCACTGCTCTGAACAGTGAGTATGTACATCAAGTCAGGGTCTCTAATTCAAGGATGCCCACCCCCATAAAGGAAGCAATGAGAAATTTAGGTAGAGGTGTATGAACAGAAATGTGTGCTGCAAATTAGTTTATGTGAACGGGTGATGGAAGTGTTCTAGTGTCTTATAAAGGGAAACAGTTAAAGTATGGTGTGTGTACACATTAAGTGTATTTTAGGAGACTCTAAAAAGACTTTGGAAAATGTAGTGATAACATGTTAAGTATTTAAAACAGTGTGTTATCTTCAATAAAGTATTAACAAACTAAAACTATCGACATATAGAGAGGGTGCAGCACAACTCAGGGAGATTTATTCCAGGAATATGACTTTAGCTGAATATCTGAAAGTCAGTCAATGACCAGTAAGAATACAGGACAGTAACCACACGATCATTTCAGTAGAGGCAGAGAAAGCATTTAACCAACACTGGTGTAGTCTCACCATGAAGGTAATTTATACCCACCCATGACCCACAAAGGTCATTTATGAAAATCTAATAAATGAATACTGAATACTTTCTCCATAAAGTCAGGAATAAAATAGGAATATCTACTCTCAGCACACATCTGTTTAGCTTGCACTGAAGGATCTGGACATCAAAATTAGAGAATAAAAAAGAAACAAATGGTTGTTTTATGACTCTTTTATGGAAAAGAAGAACTAAAGCTTTCTGGATTTATATGTGACAAGCCCTTATATGTAGAAAATCATAAACCCACACAAAACTGTGAAGGCTAATAAATTAACCTAGCAAGGCTTCAGGGTACATGGCGGACAGTACAAAAATAATTGTAATTCTCTAAAATCAAATTGAGAAAACTCTATTCACAATAACATCAAAAAAATAGAATACTTAGTTCTTAAAAGTAGGTAGTTTATAAATTAAAATCTTTAAAAATTGTTCGGTGAAATTTAAGAATATATAAATAAATTGAAACCCTTGAAGCTGGAAGAAATGGCTCAGCAGTGAAGAACACTTGTTGTTCTTGCAGAAGACCCGGGTTCAATACGCAGCACCCACATGGTGGCTCACAGACATCTTTAACTCCAGTTCCAGGGGATCTGAGGCTCCTGTGGGTAAATCATGCACATGATGTGCTTACATACATACAGGCAAAATACTCATACAAATAATCTAGAAAACATTGTTACCTGGAAAACTATCATATGTTAATGGATTAGATTAATGTTAAGATTTAAGCACTACTCAAAATGACCTACAGATGGAATACAGTCTCTATCATAAAATTAAATCTGGCTTGCAAACTAACTTGAAACCTGATATGGAAGTGTAAAGGATCCAGAATAGCCAAAACAATTCGGGAGAGAAAGCATTAAGATGTGAGACAATGCCTAATTCTAAAACTTCCTTAAAGATGTAATATCAAAACAGTGTGATACTGGCATGATGATGTAGAAATACAGATCAATGGAATAGGATTGAGGGTCCAAAAATAAAACCTCACATGTAGACAGGTTGTTTACAAGGGAGCTAACACCTTTCAATGGAAGGAAGACTAGTCTTTAATAAATGAGGAGAGCCAGCTGTAGTGTTCATATCTGGACTTCCTGCTATGGAAGGCTGAGGTAGGACCATTTGAACTCACGATTTCAAGATCAGCCTGGGCAGCATAGTGAGACTCTGTCTCAAGGAGAAAGAAAAAGCAGAATCAGATGGACATGTACATCTAAAACGGAATAGATTCAATTGGTACCAACTGATAAATTGGGCCTAATTAAGTGGAAACTTTTGTTCTTCAAAGACTACCATTGACAAATTGAAAATACAACCCAAATAATGGGGGAAATATGTATAAATCATTTATCAATCATGTATCTAAAATGTACAAAGAACTCTTAACATAAAGAAAAGTAGCACGATTAAGAATAATTTGAAAGAAATTTCTCCAAAAAAAGATATGTAAATGGGCAATAAATGTATGAGAAAAGGTTCATCATCATTAGTGAGAGGAATGAGTGTAAATCAAACCATGATGGGCTCCTATTTCGTACACACTGGCACCACTAATGTCTAAAAGGCAGGGCTTGAGTGTGGATAAACACGTGGAAAAGTCACACTGTAGCTCATGCTTTGCTAGTGAGCTTATAAAATACTACAGTGACCTTCCAAGTTTGGCAACTCAGTAATGTTAAACAATAACCCTCCTGTGTATAGTTCCATCCCAAATGAAAACGTGCCCACACATATGTGTATAATGAATGTTCAGAGCGCCGGTATTCGTACTAGCTAAAAACCAGAAACAGCCCGACTATCCATCAGTTAATGACTGGGTAAACAAAACACGCATATCCACACAATAGACTATTACTTGCCCATAAACAGAATAAAGAGCTAATGTAGAACCCCAGAGACTAGTCAGGGTAGACTCTTGAAATATAAACTGTTTTGATTGCCTTCACCTTTTTCTTTCATCTATTTTAAAAGAAGCCTCATCCTGAGCCAAGGTGACCATCACACCCCTCTTCTTTCTAATTCGGTTCTTGTCGGTCTCACTCGGGGTCTATGGGTGAAGACATGACTCTTGAAGGAAGGGACCCTAAGGTACCGTGTAAAGTAAAGGATTCTATACCCTGGGAAGACTTTAAGTCTACCAAACAGAGTTATTGAGAATTAATTGAAAAAGTAAAAACAGTATCATATTCTCCATTTCATTTATTTATTTATTTATTTATTTATTTATTTATTTATTTATTTATT